>APFE030047525.1:3445-62258 GCA_000404065.3 Pinus taeda | reverse complement strand
AAATTTGGGGAGGTCGCGTTTCGTATCGCTTCCCGTTTCGGAAACTCGTACCCGTTTCCCCATTTCGTGCAACTTAGAATTGAAGCTAAGGAAGCATCAGTAACAGGGTTTGCAGCAGTGAGAATTTCCATTAAAATTATCAAGAGGTTTTCCAATGGTCCAATAGCAAGACAGGAGGTCGAATTATATGCAGAGGAGGCCATACAAAGTAGTTTGAAATTTGAATAGCCAGAAACTCCAGTGCAAGTTGCCGAAAGAGGTGTGTTTCAGTTGCCATTTGTTGGATCACGGTCCCAGAGGTAGAGCGAGTCAGTGGCAGAGGCAAAGGATGGTTGGACGTCTCATCCGGAGGCAGATTTAGGGCTATACGATTTCATCTTGAGCAGTAATGTGCATTTCCTAGAGGCAGTGTGAATCAATGTTGTTAAAAGCGCGATCGGGATTAAATCGGCGCGGGGAATGAATCAGAAAAAATCGGAAAAATCGGGAAAAAATCGTTTGGTACAAAAATATTCATTTTTTTCATTTTTTTTCAAAACTCATTTTTTCGAAAAAATCGGGAGAAAATCGGGATTTTTTGAAAAAATCGGCAAAAAAAATATGTGATTTTTTCGAATAAAAATCGCGATTAAATCGTCGTCCTGAAAAAAGCGTGATTTTTTCATTAAATCGCGATTTTATCGCGCTTTTCACAACACTAGTGTGAATAGCATGGGAGAGTGAGAGTTGCCAGGACAGGGCCAAATTTAGTTGCAAAGGGAGATCTTGGATCTCTAGTTTATTTTTCTAGTCGTGATTAGTATTTGCCAAAGGATTGCCAGAAAAAGGCATCTAGTTTATTGTACTCTCAAATTGTTGCATAATAATAATAATATAAAACTCTCATCCACTGCATTGGTTTCCCTTTTGGGGTTTTTCCAAGGACAATTGTCTAAAAACAATAGTGCCAATTTTTATGTTGCATCTATTTCTTAGTTCCATATTTTTAATTTTGCAGCATATTTTTATTGTGAAGAACTGCAATGTGAAATATTTGCTATTTGCCTTTAATAATTTAATAGAAGACAAGTAAACTATAAAAGTTTGGAGATAAGATAAATTTATTAATGTCCAACGAATGACCACAAAGTAGGTCAAAGGGACTGTCGGTTACAAATAAGTGGGGTCGTGCCCAGTAGGAGAACCAAATGGTTTCCTTATAAAGATAAGTACTGAAGGAAAGAAAGACAGAAAAATATAAAAACTAGGCGGGTCGGGATGAGCGTATGGAGCTCCGAACCCGGCCTCGCCGACTGATCTCTAGACTGCGTCTCAGGATCACCGGTGAAGAAAACCCTGGGGACGCGAATGTAGGAGTCCGATTCTCCCAACATCCGAGGTCGAGAGAGGAGAACTGTGGGTAGTTCAGTAAGGTTTGCTGTCTTGACCTAGTGGTCACTGGTTGCCTCCCATTGTATTGTCTTCGTGATCTTAAGATCCTGGGCTGCCTCGCGGGGAGATGTCTGGCGCGGTTCTGCTGCTGGGTCCTCGTCTGCAAGGGGCTTCTCCTCTTAGCTGAACGAGGGTTTGCCGATATATGTGAGCATGGCTGATCGGTATCTTCGTTGGTTGATCTCTTAACTCCTCGGGCTGAGGGAAGTGTACTGAAGAAAGAGGTGATCTGACGAGTAGTGTTGGGTCGGTCAGGAGGCTGAAGGATCTGCTCTCTATGCTTAAGAGTTTCCTGGATGTAGAGTGCGACACATCTCTGGTCCGTGTAGTTGAAGAAGTTGGAAAGAGTATTTGGTCCTCTGAATAAACAGTGAAAGCGACCTCTGATCTCATAATATATCGGACACCCGAAAATGAAGTGCCATTCGTTTTCCACCTCATGTGTATGGCATAGTCGGCAAATCCTGTCAACTCTCTCTATCTGGTGGTCTGTTTCTACCCGAAGCCTGTGTGATCCAACTATGAACTGTCCGAGGGGAATCCGAAGAGCATGCATCCAATGTCGAAGTGTATACTGGGGGCGAACTATAAGCCCGTTTCTGATAATCAAAAAGTGCTCTGCATAGAAAGCCATTTTCGGACGTAACTCCTCCGGGGGGTTAGTCCATGTGACCTGGATAAAATGTCTGTAAATGTCTTCCTTGATGATCTTATTGAGTTCCTGCTTGGGGGGGAGTCCCCTGGGGGCATTTAAGGAGTACTGAAAGGGGGGGAGGTGGTCTATGTGGAGTCCTACTGCTTTGAGGAACTTTGAGACCCCTGTATACCAACATTTGGTTTTCCCTGGTTGTGTGCGGTCGATGTCCTCAGAAGAGCAGTATGCTAGATAAGGGTATCTGTCACGTCCTTTCAAAGTGTCTGCGAAGATCCGGACTCGGTGGAGAAGGGAGACCAGTCTGAACGCTGTCTCAAGGCGGAAGGGCTGTGCACCAAACTCGGCCAGAATGATTTGATGTGGGATAGTACCTTTGCAACGAATAATGCGTCGGAGGAGAAGGGTTTGGACTCTTTCAACTGCCGCCCAATCTGACTCCAGCAAGGAAGGGCCCCAAATTTCCGATCCGTACAAGATTGTGGGTCGGATTAAGGTGTCCATAAGACTCAACTTTGACGAGATGTCCTGGAAGTGATGGCGAAAACATTGTCTCTCCAATATGGCTAGAGAGCCATACCCCTTATTGATCCGAGGTTGCAGAGCTGGCCGCATACTGAACCGGGGGCCCGAAAACTGTACTCCCAAGTATGTGTAGTTATTGGTAATCTCCACTGCCTTTCCCTTGAAGAGGAACTGGAGATCCTGAGACTTCTTCGTCCCATTGAAGACTATTACTTTTGTTTTACCCAGGTTCACTGTCAATTTCCGTAGATCGCAGAATAGTGCTAATGCATCCAACTGTCTCTGGAGCCCTTCTGGTGATGAAGATATAAGTGCAATGTCATCTGCAAAAAGTAAGATACAGATCAAGACATGATGAAGATAGCAACCGTCAGACTCCTGTATGTGTTCCCGTAGAAAGGCTTCGAGCTCATCAATATAAATCCCAAAAAGGGTGGGGGAGAGTGGACACCCCTGCTTGACTCCAATCGTGCTCCGGATGAATTCAGATAGCCCCCCTACAGTGCGAAGACGGCCCAGTACAGACTCGTAAAGACGCATAACAGCAGTCAGCTGGGAGTGTGAGGTACTGATGTCTTTGAGTCGCTGAAGAAGATCCTCTCTCGGAACTGAATCAAAAGCCTTCCGGAAGTCTACAAAGCAGCAATATACCTTCGAGGACCGGTGGCGTGCTTCCTCGATCACAGCACGGAGTGTAAAGATGTGGTCAACGGTCTGGTGATCTGGTCTGAAACCGGCTTGGCCTCTGGCTCTGAGATCTCTTTCTTCGAAATCTCTGGAAAGTTTTCTGTGAAGAATAGTGGCATAAAGTTTGGAGAATGTGTGGCCCACCATAATTGTCCTGTAGTTGTTGGGGTCCGAGGTATTCCCTGACTTATGGATGGGGTATATAATATGATGGGACCATATGGGGGGAACCCATCTCGGACTACATGGTTGAAAAGATCAGCCAGGTACCCAACTAGGGGTCGTAGGCCATGTTTGAAAAATTCGGCTTGGAAGCCTTCTTCATCCGCCGCTTTGCTGCTATTCATTGCCCAGATGGCTTCTCTGACATCTTTGTCGGTGAATAGGTGCCAGGATAGGGGAGGAGATATGACTTGTATCTGGGGCTGTCCGGGAATGTCATAAAGACGAGAGGTGTGAGAGAACATGGAAATCGGGTCGAGATCAGCGGGAGGGGGAGAACGCCGGGGGAGGATCTTACCCCAGAATTGCTTAGGGGAATGGGTAAGAAGGGCGGACAGCTCCCTTCTTTGTTGGGAGATGAATTGTCGTTTTTTGTGGCGGAGGAGGCGACGATAGTTCATTTGGATGGCAGAATAAGAGGGAAGGGACTGACGGAAGGCATGGCGGAGATCCTGGTGGAGGAGTTTGCACTCTGTATCGTACCATTTGTTCATAGGGGAGAGTAATTTCTAGTTGTTGCATTAAAGAAATTTTCACATGGTATCAGAGCAGAAAAGATCTGATCAGAGGCACTAGAAGCAAAGGAAGCAAGTTTGTGCAGTTCAAAGGGAGATCTAAAGCATGAAAAACCAAATCTACTTAGGCCTAGCTAGACAGTGTGAATTGTAGGGAGGCAGAGAATCAATTTCTAGATCCAGGGTGGAGGAAAAGTCCAATTTGCCTTAAGAGCAAAAGTAACAAGCAGTAGGATTGCTAGAGAAGGTTCTCGATGAGCATATTAGACAATTTGCAGAGCGGATCTAACGCAGAAGATTTGCAGCAAGGGTTTTGCAGTTGTAGATCAGCGCAGGAAAGGAAGAGAAAATCACATGATAAATTATACCCGGGAGTTCTCCAGTGTATTTGAGTTTCTCATATTTTCAGCATGGCGATAGAGATTTAGTATTCACGATGCTATGGATTTGTCTTCTAGATTAGAAGATAAATTCGCCTAGATAGCTTGCCTCTCTAGCTCGACTTCACAAGGTGTCTGGTATATAGATAATGGAGTGCCAACATACATGACAAGAGTTAGAAAATACTTCTCCAGCTATAGGGAGGAGTAAATGGACTTCCATATTCATATGGGAAACAAAAGTAAGTGTACTCCAGTTGGGAGAGGTACCATCGAGATTCAGAGGGAGGTAGGAGCAAGCACCAGCGTTACAGATGTGTTGCATGTGCTAGGCTTAGGGTATGAACCTAATTTTAGTTTCAAAGCTACAGGATAAGGGATATGATGTCCACTTTGTAGGGAAGAAGGTGTTCATCAAACACTGAAACTGGAAGAAGGTGAAGCAGATTGGAGTTCGTAGCAACAGGTTGTACAAATTGTAGCTCGACTCTCCAAAGGCACTCGTTAACAGCGATTGTAGTGATAGCAATAACAAAGGGAGAGACTTGAATGAATTATGGCATAGGAGAATGGGACATTTACACCATGGAGCACTTAGGATGCTCAAGGAGACAATGACAAGTGTTCCAGAATTGAACACATAACACGATGATGTGTGCAGGGGGTGCGTACTTAGAAAATATGCTAAGGCAACATTCCCAAGAAGTGACAGTAGATCAGATGGTGTTTTATCGCTTATACATTTAGACATTTGTGGGCCAATGTCCACCAGATCTCTCAGAGGATACAAGTATTTTGTCACCTTCATAGATGACTACTCCAAGAAAACCTGGATCTATTTTTTAAGACCAGGGATGAAGTCTTTACTTGTTTCCAAGAGTTCAAGGCTCTAGCGGAAAACGCGACAGGAAAGAATATCAAGGTGCTTCACACGGATAATGGAGAGTACATAGATAGTGACTTCACAAGATTTTGTGCGAAGGAGGGCATCAAGAGGGAGTGGACAGCTCCATACAATCCACAAAAAAATGGAGTGGAGGATCGAAAAAACGGGCCTATAGTAGGGGCAAAAAAAGCTATGTTATATGATCAGGATATGCCCAAGTTTCTATGGGCATATGCATATAACAAAATGGTGTATATACAGAACAGGGTTCCTCACAAGGCATTGGGGAAGATAACATCAGAGGAGGTTTTCTTAAGGAAGAAACCGGAGGTTCGTCACTTCAGAATCTTTGGCAGTATAGCTTACTGTCATGTACCAGATGAAAAACACACTAAGTTAGATCGGACTCCAAAGAAGGGGTTCTTTGTGGGGTATAACGAAACCTTAAAGGCATACAGGATCTGCATTCCTAGTAGCAGGAAGATTATCATGAGATGAGACATAAAGTTCATGGAGGAACGAGCCTTCAGGAAGTCTCGTGAGATGCAGGGAGGTGATTAGAGTGGGCCAGCAGAAGCTCCAATACTCTAGCAGCAAGGGCAGACGCGGGATTCTAGTACAGTTACCAGTACCAACACTAGTTCATGAGCAGAGGATCCAGCAAGTTCGCAGTAGACAGAGCAACAGAGGCAAGATGAGGAGTTGGTCAACCCACCCACCACTAGCGGTTGCACCAGTAGAGAAGTTCATCAGACATTGGGGGATGCACAGGAGTTTATGGGGACTCCTAGGACGAGCAAGAGAGAACGCAGACAACCATACATGTACCAAGCATTGGTGGCACAAGTTGTTGAACCTTCTGGCTATTAGGAGGTTGCATAGCACCCAAGTGTGGCAAGATGCCATGTTAGGGGCAGCAAAAGCTATTTTATATGATCAGGATATGCCCAAGTTTCTATGGGCAGAGGCATGTAACACAACGGTGTATATACAGAACAAGGTTCCTCACAAGGCGTTGGGGAAGATAACACCAGAGGAGGTTTTCTTAGGGAAGAAACCAGAGGTCAGTCACTTCAAAAATTTTGGTGGTATAGCTTACTGTCATGTACCAGATGAAAAACACAGTAAGTTAGATCGGACTCCAAAGAAGGCACTCTTTGTGGGGTATAGCGAAACCTCAAAGGCATAAAAGATCTACATTCCTAGTAGCAAGAAGATTATCATGAGATGAGACATAAATTTCATGGAGGACACAGCCTTCAGGAAGTCTCGTGAGATGCTGAGAGGTGATCAGAGTGGACCAACAGAAGCTCCAATAGTCCAGCAGCAAGGGCAGTCGCAGGGTTCTAGTACAGTTACCAGTACCAGGCTCCAGCACTAGTTCATGAGTAGAGGATCCAGCAAATTCGCAAGTAGAAGGAGTAGCAGAGGCAAGATGAGGAGTTGGTCAAACCACCCACCACTAGCGATTGCACCAATAGAGAAGTTCATCAGACATTGGGGGATGCGCAGGAGTTTATGGGGACTCATAGGATGAGCAAGAGAGAACATAGAAAACCATACATGTACCAAGCATTGATGGCACAGGTTGTTGAACCTTTTGGCTATTAGGAGGTTGCACAACACCCAAGTGTGGCAAGATGCCACGGTAGAGGATTATAGCTCCATCAAGAAGAACGATGTTTGGGAGGTGGTGTTGAGCCCTGTCGATAGGTTAGTTGTGGGCTCTTGGTGGATCAATAAGATCAAGTACTCTATAGACGACAACGTGGAGATGTACAAGGCTAGGTTCATGGCAAAGGGGTATGCACAAAAGGAAGGGATAGACTATGAGGATGTTGAAAAGTGTAACTAGGTCCGGTCTTCATAATGACATGTAATTATGATTTTATGTAATTGATGTAAAGAAGAGATAAAATTATTTTTGTAATGCTTGAATCATGGGTTTCATGATCAAGGAATTTTAGTTTTAGTTAAGAACTCCCATTGTGAGCCTTTAGGATGAGTCATCATGTCATAAAAGTCTATTGAGTCAATGTCATGTATGGAAGACCCTTATTGGGCATGTTACATATGTAAATGAGTCATCAAGAAACCCTCCAAGACCAAGCTCAAGCACCTCCTTCAAGTCGACCTAAAGATATCTCTAGAAAGGCATGTCGGCCTTGGCCCTAGGAGATGTCAGCTTAATTGATGGGCAGATCACTATAAATAAGGCAACTCGGCTTCCATTTAGACAACACATTTTTTTGGTCAAGGCAATCTGAGTGAGAAAAGATGTGAAGGTCACAAAAGGATAAGTCTTATCATCAAGCAAAGAAGGAGGAAGATAACCGAGTTCATTTGGATTTGTTTTAAGGCTAAACTCTTACACACGTGCGAGATTACAGGATGTCTACTGCAGGAAGGACCGAGATACCACAATCATAGTGAGAGGGCATTTTTCAGAGAAAACAAGGTGATTCTCAAGCCGATTTGAAGGAGAGAAGGTATCCATCTAAAGCGAAGGGAATCAAGGTGTTTCTCTCTCCCATATACCTCAGCTAGGATTTTTGAAACAGGGCCGAGAATTGTAGTGTTGAACCAAGGGACTAAAATCAAAAGGATAGCCGAGAAAGAGGAAGCAGCTAGTAGTTTGACTATCATTGACTCAAGGAAGAGGAGGAAGCTTTGTGTCTTGGTCTTGGAGTGGCAAATAGGTCAAGGGTCTTTGTCTTGGTATTTTTCATTTGAAGTTTATAAGAAGAAGAATTTGTTTGGGTTTTCCTCTCAATTTGGAGAGGTTTTGGCCCTAGTTGATCACCTACATTTTGTGTCTCTTGCCTCTTTATTGTTTATGCATTGGTAGTTGTTTGATGAAGAAGAACACAATAGTAATCTAAGAACAGAGAAAATCCTAATCTAAAGAAGTAAAAAGCATTCACAAGCAGTTATCAAAAGAAGAGAAATCACCTAATCTTGATGCCTTGGATTTCTCAACAAGGTATCAAAGGTAAGGTGACTAATTCAATGAAGGGCATCTTATCAAGCGACACTCAAGGATCAAAACTCGAGAAAGACATCAAATCAAATATAAGAAGATCATCTTGGAGTCAAAGAAGTATCAAAACCCTAGGTTGAAAAAGAAGTCTACACCAGCAAAAGTCTTGGGATCCTCAAGTCATCATCAAAAGACCTCTAAGGCCCTACTCAAGTTGAAGGGACTTACAAATCAAAGTTTCTTGAAGACTATTCATCCTAGAAAAGCAAGATCAAGGAAATTGTCATCATCTTCAAAAGATTCTAAGACAACTTCCTCTCGTTGAAGTAAGGACCTTACCATTGAACAAGATCATCCAAGAAGCAATAAGACATCATCAAGAAGTCATTATTATCAATAGGGAAATCACCATTGAAGGATTTAAAGTGATCTCCTTCTTTGTGGAGTCAAGGATCACTCTTGAAGAGATCTATCTTCATCAAGGAGAAGTTCTCTATCATCTATATTCTCATCAAATTCAAGGAGGAGGCAAGTGGAAGAAGCATCTTCACAAGTATATTTATGTCTTAATTTGTCAAAATGTCTTTTTGCAAGGAAAGCAACAAATTGATTGGGGCTTCAAACTATCTTGCATGGAAGAAGAGGATTGATCTAAATCACATTGAAAATGAAGTTATGGATCATGTCAAAGGGTCTAGCACCAAACCAGCGAAAGAAGATGCTCAAGCACTTGCAAACTTTATGAAAGGGGAAGTGAGGGCTCAAAGGATTCTCATAGAATCCATCAAGGATCCCCTCATTCCATATGTGTCTAAACTCAACACCTCAAAAGAATATATGACAAATTGTTAGAGTTGTTTTCTGTAAGCACTACAGGAGAAGTTATCTCTCTAAGGAAAGAACTCTACAAGCTAAGGATATCAAAAGAAGAAGGGATAACCTCATACTTTATGAGGATATCTAAAATAAGGGATCAATTTCAAGATCTGGGTGAAATAATGTCTGACAAGGAGATGACCACTGTAGTACTAAAGGAACTACCAGAGGAGAAGGGTAACTTTACTTCAAGTATTTATGGGAAGAAAGAAGCTACTCCATTCTAGGATCTATGGTCACTATTCAAGATTGAAGAAACCAGGCTAAAGGCTAAAACTGATGTGGGATAAAGTGAGAAAAATCAAGCATATGCTACTATGACAAAGAGATGAGAAAAGTCTGGGAAATTTGGTCCTCAGAAAAAGAAGAAGAACATGGCCAAGGTTCAATGCTATGGATGTCAAGAATATGGGCATTACAAAAGAGATTCTCCTAAGCTCAAGAAGGATAATAACAAAGAAGTAGAGAAGAAACCCATATCACCGAAGTAGTGGAGGAAATTGAAAAGAAGAAGTCCAAGAAAGAGGAAGTCAAAGATCTCTATTATGATCGAGATAGTCTTCCTCACCTAGTTCTTTTCAAGTTTTTCTGTTGTAAGATATGGCTATCATGATTCACTAAGGAAAATGATAGGATGCATCATGGCATCACAGAAGCATTAAAAGCAAGAGCTTATGACATCATCATAGAGAAGCATGAAATATGGTTGAAATAGAAGTCTATGGAAGTCACCTATGGAAGGATATAGCTCTTGGTAACCTCATTAAAAGCATAAGTGGAAAAGGAATAAAAACGTCATCTAGCAAAAAGCTCATCATACATCAGTCAAAAGGGAACATTTGCTAGATGAGGATACTCAAGATCCTCATTTGGAATCTTCATTAGAAGGATCAACAATCGAAAGAAAGCAAGGGTTTCATCAAGAATTTCATCTTAAGGGAATTCATGGGATGATGGTATGATGACAAAAGAGAAGCAGATCAAGGGATTGAAGTTCTTTCAATCAAGGAAGTTGTTGAAGGAAGTCTAGAAGACCTAAAAGAAAAATGAGGTATGTATGCTTGTATTCGATATTATAGAGTCACATCATATGGTTACAAGTAACATGCTCTATCTCGAGAGCATGATCAAAAGAAAGGATCTCCTCCCTTCAAAGGATGAAGGAAGGCACGGGTCACACATTGTCTAGACGAAATGAACATAATATGTCCTCATATGAAATATGAGGTGGTTGACAAAATTGTTGGAACTATGACTAGAAGTTCCTAGGAGGAAATGTGTGAAGAAAGAAAGGAAGAGATCATGAAAAATGCAACTATGGAAAAGGAAATCAACATCCGAGCACTGAGAGATTTGACTAGGATATCTCCATGAAAGATATGAAGACTTTGATGGAGTCTGAAAAAGAAAGAGACCCTTGATAGTATATATCTTTTGGAGATGTGTCAATGTGTATGCAGGATGTTGATGCGAACTAGAAGATGTTATGATGAAAGAACATCATGAAGGTAACTTTGATTTAATGTTCATTCCTTATTTTTGAATGATATCTGGATGGGCTTATGTGTTGAAAAATGTGTAACTAGGTTCGGTCTTCATTAGAATGAAATGTATTCTTGTATATATAAAATGAAAAAGAAATTATTATTAATATTGGGGCTTGGATTTCATGCTCAAGTTTTTTTATTTTACAGGTCAAGCACCCATTAAGTGCTTCTAGGGTTTGTCCTAGGTATAAGAGTCATTGTCATATATGGAAGATCCTATGGGCACATTGTAAATTATAAAAGAAAAATTATTTTGTATTGAAAGGGTCAAAATACCTCCAAGATCAAGTCAGCCTAAAGAGTTGTCAAGTCAGCCTCCATGAAGAGCCACATCCACCCTTGAAGAAGCCTATATATAAGAGGAAATTGTCCTCCACTTGGATCATTCATTCACTCATCTCTTATGCGAAGAAGGCAGAAGAAGAAAGTCAAAGAAGGAAGTGCGAAGAAGAGATGGACGAAAAAGTCAAAGTGTTTGTGTCTCTCCCCATTCTTTTGGAAGTGCGAAGTTAGGGTTTCTGTGTTGGGATAGTTTGAGGTTTGATTTTGGAAGCAAGAGAGAAGGAAGGCAAGCGAAGGTCTCTTAGGGCATCTTACTAGCATTGGGACTCAAGTCAAGGCAAGCGAGGTCAAGGCGAAGGCAGTTAGAGGGAGATCGAAGTCTCCTAGAGAAACAGCAGCAGTTGCTGGGGTGCAGAATTTTGGATCTACTAGGAGTTCGAAGATATTTCAGCAAGAGGCCGAGGAAGACTTGATCTTGGAGGGTATTTTTCTGAGTCTAGGTCATGGCATTCGTCAATTGAAAGATCTGAAAGATAAGAAGAGATTGTTTGGGTTTTCCCCTCAAGAGGAGGGGTTTTGGCCCTGGCTTGCAGCCTATATACTGTCATTGTTCTTACAGTTTTGGTAGTTGTTTGAAGTATTGCACATTGGAATAAGAAAGATCAAATCTAATAAGTAAAAAGGTAACACAAACAGTTATCAAGTTAAGAGAATTAACATATACATTGCCCTATTTAATTCTCAGCATGGTTTCAAAGCTTTGGTTCTCTAAGGGCATCATGAAGATCTCCTCTACAATGAAGAAGTTCTTCAAAAGGATTGCAAGCCATCTCAAGAAAGGTATCAAAGAAGTATGGAGTCTCATATTCTCTTCAAAGAAGGTATCACTCAAAGAAAGAGATGAGGGACTCTTCTCGGCTCCCTCTGGGACATTTCTAGACAAAGACATTTAGAGTGATTGATAGCGGTGCATCAAGGCACGTGACTGGTCACTCCCACCAATTAAAGACCTTGTCAAAAGGAAAATCTGCATACTCTGTGGAACTTGGAGACAACAAAAGCTATCCAGTGGAAGGCATTGGATCATCATCCATAAGGCTCGAAGATGGAAGCAACATCCACCTCAACCACATTTTGTTTGTTCTAGGTTTGCACAAAAATCTACTTTCTATTTCAAGCTTAGAAGATAAAGGAGTTAGAGTAGCCTCCATTGATGGTAAATTAGTTGTATGGGAAAAGGCTCAAGCATAAAACAAGCAAAAGTGATTGGCATCCGAAAAGGAAGGCTTTACAAATTAATATCTCTTGTAAACCATGCCCTAATCCACACTGATATTAGTCCATGTGAACTTTGGCACCGAACGTTTGGTCATTTACATTTAAAGATACTTCCAACTCTAAATTCCATAATAGATGGAATACCAAATCTGAAGGAGGATCATGAAGGTGTCTGCAAAGGATGTGCATTGGGCAAAAATACCAAGAGACCATTTGGAAGCAGTGCTTAACGATCGAAAGAAATCTTGGATCTCATTCACTTTGACGTGTGTGTTGAATTTTCTAAGTCTATCCGTTAGAAAATCAATTTGTATTCTGTTGGTTTATTTCTTCTACTTGTTTAAATTTGAACAAGTTATTTAATACATTTAAATACCGAAATAAACACAATACAGTCACAACATCTACAGATCATCAACTGAAAAAAAACAAGCACACAAGTGACACCATTATTTTTGGACAAATGTCCTTGGAAAAACCTAATGCAAGAAAACCAGTGCAGCTATTTAGAGGGTTATATTATTATAAAGTCTACCTAAGTACAATTGGGTGCTTAACTGGCTCACCCGACAAAGAAAAATACACGGCAGCAATACCTCTATATCCGAAAATAGGTATTCAGAAAACCTATCCCATGAAACCCTCTCCGGCACAACTGAAGCTTAGTGGTGGCCCTTCTGGCCTCTGCATCAACCTTCTGCTGACCTGCGTCAACCCTAAGACCCCTGACCCTCTGAGGCACTACGCAGCCTCTGGGACCCTCTGCGTCACTCCAACAGCCTTTGCATGGATGACGCAGTCCCTCTGGCCTCTACAATGTCTCTATTGGGCTCTGTGTAGCCTGGACTAGTTGCTGCTCTCTCTCCCTACTTCTGCGCTAGTCTCTCAATATTGTCTCTGCCTCTCTGCCTCGTACTCACTGCCCCTCGCTGCTGATCAGTGATTCAACTTTGCTTAGCAACCCCGCTTTACCAAAATGAATGATTGATCACTCTAGTGTATTCTCCAACTGACCCTCAAGACTCTTCTTATACTTTTCTCGTTGGTCCTTCAACGGCTGAGATTAAATCTCTAATCAACAGCTAAGATTAGATTTGGCTTGATCCATGACTTTTGGAACCTTCTAACCCAATTTTATATTAATACCCATTAATATTTTATTTTTCCTAAGTTTAGGCTTAGGAACTCCGTTAAAAATATTAATTATTTTAATATCTCCCAAACCGGGTACAATCTGTCCAAACCATTTCTGGGTCTTCGAGATCTCATGTGCATTAGCCTCTCCACCAATTTTCATGGCTAGAGCACATCCGATGCTACCCTAAAGCAACACTCCCTCTTAGTGAAGATTACGTTCTAGTAATACTCCTTAATCAGCATCACTCTAATTATTTGGCACCGGTACCTGTGTTGATGCTAGGCCTCCCCACCCAACATCCTCTGCACTGCTGCATCTTGTACTACTGCCCATGGCCCTGCCACTGCCACTGTTGCATCCATACAGCAGTTCCCTCTGCATCCGTGTGTTGGAAACACTGAGAGGGGGGGTGAATCAGTATTTCTTTTCAATTGTTATTTTACCAGTTAAAACATTTATATTCAGAACACAAGATGAACAACAAGAATAAATGCTTTTATTAATATAATCTTTGCAATAAGATAGATACAATATATATATGGTTCCAATCTGTTGCCAAGCACCAACTTGGACTTTTGTGAGGGTCCAACCTCCGGAGCACCAACTCTGTTTTGTCAAGGCACCAACCTTGGACTTAGGAGCACCAACTCCCAGGACACCAATCCTTCCAATTCTGAGGCACCAACTTCAAGGGCTCTAACCCTCTACTGTCAAGGCACCAATCTTGGATATAGGAGCACCAACTCCAAGGACACCAATCCTTCCAACTTTTGAGGCACCAACCCCAAGGGCTCCATCCCTCTACTGTCAAGGCATGTTTGATAGTAATGTTCTTCTCCCAAAACTCTTCTTTATTGAATTATGTCTGTTTACAGCTTCACTGTAGTCTCCATGCTACAGCGTCAATGGCAACCAGTCTTCATATGAAGAAGTCTTTACAACTCTTCATACTGTCCACACAGAGTCTGCAAAATTTATCTCGTGATGATATCAAATAGCCATCATGATCTCTGATAATGTCTCCACATAGCTTTAGTGAGTCTACTATTCGCTGCACTAAGCTCTACACAAGAACCAACTCTCTATTTCAAGCCTCTGTTCTCACTGTCAGGGTGAATGCTTCCATCGTGATTACTGTGCACTGTTCTTGCTATTGCAATCTCTTACTTCATAGAAAATTAGAAATACATTCACATATGCTTCAATACTAGCGCTGGCTATTGTTCCCTTCAAGCAATATTAAATGAAACTTTATTTATTATATCACAGAATTGTTCTTCAGTATGCATTATGTACCTGATTAATTCATCATAGATGTGAGTCTTTCACAGGGTAATACGATCAACAGAGTTGCTCGTCCTTTGACTGCCTCCTATCCGGCTGGACCTTCGGCTTCCTCCTGTCCTGTTGGACCTTTGACTTCCTACTGTCCTGCTGGACATACTGCTTCTTCCTTTCTTCCAGTTCGCCAACTTTAACCACTTTTTTTCTATTATATAAGCCTGATATGCTGACCTTTGGCTTCTTCAACACTCGCTTGACCTTCGGCTTCCTCAATGCTCGCTTGACCTTCGGCTTCCTCAATGCTCGCTCGACCTTTTGGCTTCCCTCCTCCGGTCACTTTAGCTTCCTCTGCGCTCGCTCGTCCATCTATGCTCGCTTGATTCTTCGGCTTCCCAATCCAAGTCTTCCTCTATCTATTCGAGTGTTCCAATACTCACAGGACACGTAAATTCAGAAGAGAGGCCGAATTACAAAGAAATGTTGCATATTAAAAAATATCAAAGAGGCCCTTTTTTCTTTAATATTTATACAATAGACTCAATCATTATTTACAGAGGATTTCATTGGAGAGGATGTACCAACAGAGAGGTACCACATGGCACGTCACTATCCAATCGCAATCGCAACTTTCTGGAGGTCTTTTATAAGTCGTGCCTATACCATCGCCGATGGCCAATTGCTCCTACTGGATGCAATATTATATACAACTCTATCGCAATCGGAGGTTTGCACATAACATGGCCAATTCCCCTTCTGCCGACGGAGCGGATGCGATTATGTTATTAACCAGTTGTTAATAACTCTGTCGGGTCCATCGCCTTATCGCAATCGGCAGTTTATATCGTTACACTCCTTCAAGACTTGTGATTGAACCGGATGCAATATTACATTAAACAGAAGTTAATACACCCATCGGGTCCGTATATATCTATATATTATTATTATATAAATATATTATATTATATATATCGCAATTGCAGGTTGCATCCTTTGAGACTTCGATATCTACGGAGCTCTAATATTGCAAGGCTTAAACCACGCTACGTAACTCCCGACGTGGGACGGATATAACATTGGGCGTATTACAATGGTGATGACGTAACCTGCTCGGACACAGTTCCTGAGGTTTAACTTTATCGGGTTCATTCTCCACCGTAGATTTCAACCCCCAAAATCCGACAGACTATAGCGATTTCGGGTAGACTACTTGCACGAGAGTTACCCGCCCAATAAAGCGATTTCCTCTCTCCTCCGACGTGTGATGTGTCAATTGCTTAATGGAATTGGGTGACTCCCTCCTATTACCATTTACCGCTTATTCTCAACCCAATAAACCATTTCCGCTTATAAACTCGCCTTTCTCTTTGACTAACGCCTGAGCTATTTAGCGCCCGATGACCGTAGATCTTCTACCATCGATGGTTGCGATGGCTCCTCTAATTTCCTCATCCGCTAATACTTAAATTAACCTTCATTGTTCATTTCTTTGACTTTATGCTGCGTGACTTAATCCTGGCTGCTCATTACAAACAATCTCGTTCGTTGATCTCCAAGATCCAACGGTTCCTGTGCGTTCAATCTTCATCTATCTCCTCACTTTGACTTTGATTCATTTCTTCAGTGTTTTTCTTGTGGTTTCTGGTTTTCTTCAGAGTTTTTGCCTTTCACTTTTCTACTGCTCAACTCTCTCTGAGCCTGCCTTCTGCGAATTCATACATCGTTGATTCTCTCTGAGCCTCACTCTGATTCTTCAACCGGATTCAAAGACCCATTATGATTCCTCTCTCTCTTCTTCTCCTCTCTGTGTTTCTTCGAATTCTGCTTG
This sequence comes from Pinus taeda, assembly GCA_000404065.3. Lineage (NCBI taxonomy): Eukaryota > Viridiplantae > Streptophyta > Pinopsida > Pinales > Pinaceae > Pinus > Pinus taeda. Next base: position 45,750 of record APFE030047525.1, on the reverse strand, counting down.
CACACAACAGCTAATGACCTCTTTGCTTCCAACGACCTCTTCCTCTTACGCTTTGGCTTCATGATGGCTTCGATAACCTGTTTCCGATGAACTCTTCCAATATGCTTCTCTTGATAGCTCCTGTGACTTCCGATATTCTTTGCTCTGATATCTTGCAATACTCCTCTGATGTGTTCCTCTTCTAATGGCTTCCCTGATGGCTTTGCTCCTTGGCGTCTTGCTCCTGTTTCTTCATGGATCCGCTCTGCTTGGCTTCACATCATTGTTTACTCATCCAGAATATTGCCATATTGACATACTCCTGTTGCTTCATGGATCTGCTCTACTTGGCTTCATATCATTGTTTACTGTCCAGAATATTGCCATATTGACATCAATGACAACCTAGATTAACAATCTCCCCCTTTGTTATTGATGGCAATATTCTTCTTCTCTCCCCCTTTGACATCAATGGCAAAGGAGTGCACAAGGACTCCCCCTGTCGAACTGCTACTCTTCTTCATGAATAGTAGATCTTCATGGGTCTGTTACTCCCACTGTCATAGTGCTCTTCTTTTTAGTCAAGATAGAAGGATTGCTGCAACTAGCATATTATCCCCTCTTCATGTCTTAGAACTACTTTATCATGGCTTCAACAATGCTTAGAGATTCTTCACTTCAAATGCTTCTACAATAATGATCAAGAATCACAAGCTCCCCCTGACTGTATGCATCATCTCTTTTGGCAGAGTCTTCCCATCAAATGCTAAGATTGTCGATTGTCAGGTCAACATCATGGGTTGTTGGCTGGAGAGTTCAAGGGACTTTCGGATTGTATTTACTTCCTTCTCCATACTTGTGTAACTTTTTTCTTTTGCATGGTTCTAGCTTGTGTAAAAGCCCAAGTTAAGTTACAATCATGTGCCATATGGCCAATGTTATGACACTTGAAGCATTCTACATTGTTCATGAATAAGAATTCATGATTTCTTCCTGCAAAATTGTTCCTTGGAGATTGTTGGGGACCGCAATATCTATCTTTATGATATGCTTTACAATCTTTTGCCATGTGACCAAAGTTTGTGCAAGAATAACAATAACCAAGAAATAAACTTTGGTACCTGGGAGATGGAGATTTCCTTGATGTACTTCTGAAGTCTTTCTGTCTTGAGATCCTTTGATGATAACCATTGCTTCTAGTATCCTTGACATTATCTACATTTCTTCTTGGAGCGGGATTTCTTCCATTGTTGCCTTGATTTTTCTCCTTGCCTTTGTTGGAACTGGGAGCATCACCATTTCTTTCTGGCTTCTTCACATCCCTTTTGTTTGAAGCATTATCATTCTTGTTTGAGGATTCACCTACATACCCGAGACCTGATTTATCAAATGGACATCTTTGATGGCTAAGCATCTCATCCAAGGCTTGAGACCTCTTCAAGGTTTTGTTCATCCCTTCAACCTTTTTCCTGAGGAAGACAATCTCTTCTTCTAATCTTTCACTCATTATTCTTCTTAGCAAGTTGTTTCTCAGTTTCTTCCTTGATATAAGCAGCTTCATTTGCTTCTATTTTAAGGGAGATGATATCTGACTTCATTTTGAAGATTTATTCATTTTCCTTTGCTAGACTGCTCTCCATTTCTTCCTTGATCCTTGTAGCTTTACATGTTTCGGCCTTGAGAAGTTTGATGTTAGATTTTAATTTGAAAATTTCTTCATCCTTTGCTTTTAGTTGACATATCATGGTGTTTCTCTCCTTTTCTGCTTCATCAACCTGTTCTTCTATGATTACCAATGCTTCCATTGTCTTCTCAGCTCCTTATGCTAACTTTCTTGCTTCTTGTAGTTGGCTTGACAAGATATCTTCCCGTTTCTTTGTTTTATCCAATTGATTTGTCATGGATATGACTTCTTCATGATGCTTTCTTTTGTTTTGATGAAATTCCTTCTTAAGCTTGGCAAGCTCTTCATCCCTTTCTTGTACTTGAAGCTTGACAAGGTCAACTTTCTTCCTTGTTTGGTCTTGGTCACCAGCTAGTGCTTTCTTCTTAAGTTCCTCATTTTCCTTTTTCAAATTGATAATCTCTTCCATGGCAACCATAAGTTGAGCAAGGAGATCTTCTACAAAATCTTTTTCATTCTCTTCATCTTCTAGATCTTCTTTAGCCTTGATATCATCATTCTCATTTCCAACTTTTGTGATGGGTTCTGGATTTCCTTCTTGATTTCCATCATCTTCTTGACTGATGGTCATGGTCAATGCTCCTTTTGAGTGAAGGTCATGAAGTTTGTCCCATATACCCTTTGCTAATGAACATTTTCCTAAATTGTTCTTTATAGAATCAGGTAGACCATTCAAGATTGCCTTCATTGCTTTTGCATTGTACTCCTTGGATTCTCCATCCAGCATGCTATCAACAATCATTGATTTCCAAATTTCAATGCCTTGAGTATTTAAGAAATTCCTCATTCTTGCTTCCCGTATATTAAAGTTTCCATTGAACCATGGAGCCTCCTCAAATTGATTGTCTTCTATTTTAGTGGTAGAGGGAGACACAACCTTAGGAGGATTGGAGACTTTCTTCCTTGACTTCGCCATTTGCGTTCTAAAGATCAACCTTCAAGCTGTTAGGCTTTGAATTAAGGTACTGGCTTTGATACCAATTGTTGGAAATTCTGAGAGGGGGGTGATCCAGTATTTCTTTTCAATTGTTATTTTACCAGTTAAAACATTTATATTCAGAACACAAGATGAACAACAAGAATAAATGCTTTTATTAATATAATCTTTACAATAAAATAGATACAATAGATATGGTTCCAATCTGTTGCCAAGCACCAACTTGGACTTTTGTAAGGGTCCAACCTCCAGAGCACCAACTCTGTTTTGTCAAGGCACCAACCTTGGACTTAGGAGCACCAACTCCCATGACACCAACCCTTCCAGTTCTGAGGCACCAACCTCAAGGGCTCCAACCCTCTATTGTCAAGGCACCAACCTTGGATATAGGAGCACCAACTCCAAGGACACCAATCCTTCCAACATCTGAGGCACCAACCCCAAGGGCTCCAACCCTCTGCTGTCAAGGCATGTTTGATAGTAACGTTCTGCTCCCAAAACTCTTCTTTACTGAATTATGTCTGTTTACAGCTTCACTGTAGTCTCTATGCTACAACATCAATGGCAACCAATCTTCATATGAAGAAGTCTTTACAACTCTTCATACTGTCCACACAGAATCTGCAAAAGTTATGTCATGATGATATCAAATAGCCATCATGATCTCTAATAATGTCTCCACACAGCTTTAGTGAGTCTACTATTAGCTGCACTAAGCTCTGCACAAGAACCAACTCTCTGTTTCGAGCCTCTGTTCTCACTGTCATGGTGAATGCTTCCAGCGTGACTACTGCGCACTATTTTTGCTATTGCAATCTCTTACTTCCCAAAAATACATTCACATATGCTTCAATACTGGTGCTAGCTATTGTTCCCTTCAAGCGGTACCAAATGTAACTTTATTTATTATATCACAAAATTGTTCTTTAGTATGCATTATGTACCTGATTAATTCATCACACGTTTGAGTCTTTCACAGGGTAACACGATCAACAGAGTTGCTCGTCCTTCGACTGCCTCCTGTCCGGCTGGACCTTCGGCTTCCTCCTGCCTTGTTGGACCTTCAGCTTCCTCCTGTCCTGCTGGACAAGCCTGATATGCTGACCTTTGGCTTACTCAACACTCGCTCGGCCTTCGGCGTCCTCAACGCTTGCTCGACCTTCGGCTTCCTCAATGCTCGCTCGACCTTTTGGCTTCCCTCCTCCAGTCGTTTTAGCTTCCTCTGCACTCACTCGTCCATCTATGCTCGCTTGATTCTTTAGCTTCCCAATCCATGGCTTCCTCTGTCCATTCGAATGTTCCAATACTCACAGGACAGGTAAATTCAGAAGAGAGGCCGAATTACAAAGAAATGTTGCATATTAAAAATATCAGAGAGGCCCTTTTTTCTTTAATATTTATACAATAGACTCAATCATTATTTACCGAGGATTTCATTGGAGAGGTTGTACCAACAGAGAGGTCCCACATGCCATGTAACTATCCAATCGCAATCGCAACTTTCTGGAGGTCTTTTATAAGTCGTGCCTATACCATCGCCAATGGCCGATTGCTCCTACTGGATGCAATATTATATACAACTCTATCGCAATCGAAAGTTTGCACATAACATGGCCAATTCCCCTGCTGCCGATGGAGTGGATGCAATTATGTTATTAACCAATTGTTAATAACTCCGTCAAGTCCATCGCCTTATCGCAATTGGCAATTTATATCGTTACACTCCTTCAAGGCTTGCGATTGAACCGGATGCGATATAACATTAAACAGAAGTTAATACACCCGTCGAGTCCGTGTGTATATATATATATATATCGCAATCGCAGGTTTGCATCCCTTTGAGATTTGTGATATCGCTATTGGAGCTTTAATATGACAAGGCCTTAAACACTTGCAATACATAAACTCCCGACGCAGCGTACGCGATATAACATTAGGGCGTATTACAATGGTGATGACGTAACCCGCTCGAACACAGTTCTCGAGGTTTAACTTTATCAAGTTCATTCTCCACCGTAGATTTCAACCCCCAAAACCCGACGATCTACAGTGATTTCGGGTGGACTACTTGCACAAGAGTTACCTGCCCAATAAAGCGGTTTCCTCTCTCCTCTAACGTGCGACGTGTCAATTGCTTAATGGAATCAGGTGACTCCCTCCTATTACCACTTACCGCTTATTCTCAACCCAATAAACCATTTCTGCTTATATACCCGCCTTTCTCTTTGACTAATGCTCGAGTTATTTAGCACCCAATGACCGTAGATCTTCTACCATCGACGACTGCGACGGCTCCTCCGATTTCCTCATCCGCTAATACTTAAATTAATCGCTGTCATTCATTTCTTTGACTTTACGTTGCGCGACTTAATCTTAGCCGCTCATTACAAACAATCTCGTCCATTGATCTCCAAGATCCAATGGTTCCTGTGCGTTCAATCTTCATCTGTCTCCTCACTTTGACTTTTATTCATTTCTTCAGTGTTTTTCCTGTGGTTTCAGGTTTTCTTCAAGGTTTCGGGCCTCGGCCTTTCACTTTTCCGATGCTCAACTCTCTCTAAGCCTGCCTTCTGCGAATTCATACATCGTTGATTCTCTCTGAGCCTCACTCTGATTCTTCAACCGGATTCAAAGACCCATTATGATTCCTCTATCTCTTCTTCTCCTCTCTGTGTTTCTCCAAATTCTGCCTGCACACAACAGCTAATAACCTATTTACTTCCAATGACCTCTTCCTCTTACGCTTTGGCTTCATGATGGCTTCCAATAACCTGTTTCCGATGAACTCTTCCGATATGCTTCTCTTGATAGCTCCTATGACTTCCGATATTCTCTGCTCTGATATTCTGCAATACTCCTTTGATGTGTTCCTCTTCTGATGGCTTCCCTGATGGCTTTGCTCCTTGGCTTCTTGCTCCTGTTTCTTCATGGATCTGCTCTACTTGGCTTCACATCATTGTTTACTCATCCAGAATATTGCCATATTGACATACTCCTGTTGCTTCATGGATTTGCTCTACTTGGCTTCACATCATTGTTTACTGTCCAGAATATTGACATATTGACATCAATGACAACCTAGATTAACATCGTGATGTTGCTGGTCCATCCTCCCAAAGCTGCATCCCCCTCTCATCATGTTGCATCATGCTACTACTGACCGCTACTGCACTGCAACTCAGTTACTAAGAAGTAACTTATCCACCCAACTTCTGACATCCCTGTAAGGCTAGAAACACTCCTGATGCTGAAGCTCCCTCTACCACTAGCAAGTGCTCCGTCTACTGACCTTTGCGTTGCTGCAACAACTCCTTGCATCTCGCACCGTTGCACACCTCTCTATGCCATCCTACACTGGTGCAACACTCTCGTGCCTCTCGCACTGTTGCAGCCTGCTAGCCTCACACTGCCCGGGGACTCCTACACTGTAGCACTCTCTGTCGCTTCATCTGCATCTGTCTCTACCTACATCCGCCAGTCCTGCTACTCCTCTTCGGGGCTCCCATAGCAAGGTATAATCTAAGAGGTTAGGTACCTCAAGGATCCTGCCCCTCATCGCTTGTAGTCCTCGTGACTACAACTCGATGTCTCCCCACTTCTTCTCAAGTGGCACATGAGCACTCATGGCACAATCATCATTCTCCTCGACTTCTTTCTTCGCCCTCCCTGGCGCTGCCTTCGAGTCAGAAGCTTCTCCCTTACTCTTCTTCCTCGAACACTGGTTCGCATAGTGACCCAGTTCCCCACAATGGAAGTACTTAACCTTGGAGAGGTCATTTTTCTTCCTCTTCTCCTGCTTTCCCACAAATGCCAGAGCCGCATCCTTTTCCTCTTCCTTCTTGATCCTGACCCCTTTGCCGCTACTCCCTGCCTTGGTTAATCGTTTGATCTCTTCTTGAAGAAGAGCTGCCCACAATTCTTCCCAATCTGGAAGACTCGTCCTTCCCAGTATGCTCTGGACAAATATCTCCCAATCCTCGGAGACTGCGTTCAACACGGTCCTTACCATCAACTCTTGATCCAGCGTGGCCCCTATGGAAGTTAGTTGGTCACGGATCTCCTTCAACCGGCCGAGGAAGACATCTATCTGCTCTCCCTTCTGCATCTAGTATGACCTTAGCTAATTCTCCAAGAGCATCTTCCTCTGCACAGAAGTATGCTGGTACAATGTCTTCAAAGTGTCCCACATCTCCTTTGTCATTTCCTTCTCGACAATATGTGGTACCACATGATCATTGACCTTGTCAAGGATGATGCACTTTGCCTTAGCCATTGCCTCCTTGTACCTTTCATTAGCTACCGGGTCAACTGGGATAGCCATCACTCTCAAGGCGAAGCCCTTGATACAATGTTTGTCTAGAATAGACAAGATCCTGGCCTTCCAGACCACAAAGTTAGACGCTCCGTCCAGCCTGTCCTAATCTGCTCTTCTATCGACTCCTCCGAGTCTCTCCACTTCTCGCCTGGAAATTCTCGGTTCGACTCCTGCTGAGTCTCTCTACTTCCTGTCTGGAAGTTCTTGGTTCGACTCCTGCTGAGTCTCTCTACTTCCTGTTTGGAAGTTCTCTTCTAGACTCTCTCTGAGTCCCAATTTCCCTCCTGGAAATCCTTCTACCTCAAGTTGCTCCTCTCCGATCGTCTATGCAACTGCAACACTGGTCTGGATTCCTTGGCTAGAAATCTACCTCGGCAACAACTTCCTCTACCTTGGTCTTGCCCTGTTAGGTATTGTTCTAACCACAGTACCCCACCAGCTTCGCTCCGCAAACTACACACAGCCTCCTATGCCCCATCAACTAAAGGATTGAGCCTCTTGGCTCTGCGCAATCCTGGCACCGGCAAAAAAGCTCCCTCAGCCAACTGCATCAGCCCACCTGGCCTCTGCGTGGCTCTGTGTGAGCCTGTTTCTGCCCTCCTCAGCCTTTGCGTTGCCTCTCTCTGGCCTAGACTAATGACGCAGTCCCTCTACGTCACTCCTTCCTCTGTCGCTTTCTGCAAGGATCAACTTTGTCGCTCGGGACAACTGAATCTGTTGCAAATACTCTGCTAAGCTGATGCCTTCAGTTTTACTGTAATATGCAACCACGCTCTGATACCATGTTGAATTTTCTAAGCCTATCCATTAGAAAATCAATCTATATTTTGCTGGTTTATTTCTTCTACTTGTTTAAATCCGAACAAGTTATTTAATACATTTAAATACTGAAATAAACACAATACAGTCACAACATCTATAGATCATCAACTGAAAGAAAACAAGAACACAAGTGACACCGTTATTTTTGGACAAATGTACTTGGAAAAACCCAATGCGAGAAAACCGATGCAGCTATTCAGAGGGTTATATTATTATGCAGCCTATCTGAGTACAATTGGGTGCCTAACTGGCTCACCCGACAGAGAAAAATACACGACGGCAATACCTCTATATCCGGAAATAGGTATTCAGAAAACATGTCCCACGAAACCCTCTCCGACACAACTAAAGCTCGGCGCTGGCCCTTTTGGTCTCTGCATCAACCTTCTGCTGACATGCATCAACTCCAAGACCCCCTGCGTCGGCCCTCTGAGGCACTGCGCTAGGGCCCTCTGCATCACTCCAATAGCCTCTACATGGATGACGCAGTCCCTCTGGCCTCTATGTTGTCTCTGTTGGGCTCTCCGTAGCTTGGACTGGTTGCTGCTCTCCCTCTCTCTGCTTCTGTGCTGGTCTCTCAGTATTGTCTCTGCCTCTCTGCCTCGTACTCACTACCCCTCGCTGCTAAACACTGATTCAACTTTGCTTAGCAACCCCGCTTTAGCAAAATGAATGACTAATCACTCTTGTGTATTCTCCAACTGGCCCTCAAGCCTCTTCTTATACTTTTCTCGTTGGTCTTTCAACGGCTGAGATTAAATCTCTAATCAACAGCGAAGATTAGATTTGGTTTGATCCATGACTTTTCAAACCTTCTAACCCAGTTTTATATTAATACCCATTAATATTTTATTTTTCCTAAGTTTAGACTCAGGAACTCCATTAAAAATATTAATTATTTTAATATCTCCCAAACCAGGTACAATCTATCCAAACCATTTCTGGTTCTTGGAGATCTCATGTGCTTTAGCCTCTCCACCAATTTTCATGGCTAGAGCACATCCGATGCTATTCCAAATCAACATTGTGTCACCCTATGACTCCAAAATCACTTAGAGAACATCTTTATTATGTCACATTCATAGATGATCACTTAAGAAAGACCTAGGTTTGATTAATGAAAACCAAGGATTAAGTATTTACTAAATTTCATAAATTTAAACCTTATAGAAAGAAGAATCAAGATACTAAGACATAGCAATATACATCCAAAGAGATTATAGCATTCTGTAAGGAATCAAGGATTAAAAGGGAGCTGATAGTTCTATACAATCCCGAACAAAATGGAGTTGCAGAAAGAAAGAACATATCCATTAAAGAAAGTGTAAAAGCAATGTTACACAATCAAGATCTACCTAAATTTTTGTGGGGTGAGGCAACAAAGACAACAGCCTACATACAAAATCAATGTCCTCATAGATCTCTAGAAAACAAGACTCCAAAAAAAGTGTTCACTGGGAAGAAGCCATTTGTTGAACATCTCTGAATCTTTGGATGTCCTATGTATATTCATATACCAAAGGACAAAAGAAAGAAGTTGGATCCTTTCGGTGCGAAAGGTATATTTGTTGGGTATAGTAACTCATAGAAAGGCTATAGAATCTATCTGAAAGATGGACATCACATTGAAGTTAGTCGTGATGTCATATTTGATGAGAGCATAGCATTCAAGAAATCAAATGAACTTTCTATAGATTCTGATCACAAAGAACTTCCTAAACTTGAGGAAGAAGTTGACAAGGAAGGAGAAGGATCTCACCATAAGGAAGAAGGACCTAGTGAACCTGTTCGACCCCTAGTCATTCAAGAAACAAGGAAAAGACCTAACTGGTTGAAGTCTACACTACTTGATGCAGAAGATCATGGGGCATCTCAAGGATCATTTAGAGAAAGTAAAAGACCCAAGAGATATTATGGGTATGCTACATACATGACAAAATTAATAGAAGCAGAACCATCGACCTTTGAAGAGGTTGGAGAACATCGAGAATGGAAGGATGCCATGTGTTGGGTGATTTAATTGTAAGTTAAATCCCTGTCATTTAATTTGTTGACACAGGGTTCGTAGAACTGACGAGGTATGCCTGTACTATATGTACTAGGTGGTTATCTTTCAGATTAGATTAATCTAATGCAATTAAAACTAATTACAAAACATAATAAATTAATCCAATCCAAACAAAATCAAACCACACATAAAGAAATTGAAATCACACTTGCATAAGGGAAATCACACCACGCTTGCATAAATGAAAATCACACTTGCATAAAGAAAATCACACCATGCTTGCAGAATTGAAAATTACACTACACTTGCATAATTGAAATCACATTTGCGGAAAAGGAAATCATACTCACTCTTGCATAATTGAAAGCACACTTGCTGAAAGGAAATCACACTCACACTTGCATAATTGAAAGCACGCTTGCTGAAAGGAAATGAAATGACAAAACTATACTATGTTACCAATATATACGAAGATATGCAAATTGTGGTTGATAGGGGCACTCCATGCCTCAATATGCACACCAAACAACTATCACACCTTGGAGATCAAAACAACAGCTTATATTTCATAAAGATGGAGAAAAGCTCCAAAAAGATTACAAGATGGATGAATACATAGATAAGATAGACATCAGATACATGGGCTCCTTAAAAGGATGCACCCCTATTTATACAAAAACTAGGGATAACTGATCAATAAATACATATCCCTCAAATCTCTCCTAAATCCACATTTGTCTCAACCAATCTCCTAAAAATAAAAGATACAAATCCTCTTCAAATTCTCTCATAGTTTTGATAAGGACACATGTCAAAACGTCCATGATTCTTCTCCTTTGAATGTGCTTAGTTTAATGATCCATATCTTCCTCAAATATTCTACAAATCCTCATGAGTTGGTATTTGAAATTTGAATTTGTAGTTAGGAGACCAAGTAGGACCCTTCTAGAATCTTCATGTAGGCCTACCATATCATAAAACGCATAGCACACACACATATATATATATATATGAAAATATATTATTTCCTAATAATTAATCACAAATTCACTTAAAATACTTAAAATCAATGACTTGGAAAATAATAATAATAAACCCATATGATTATGAAAATGGTTACTAAATGAGCCCCCAGGGGGTAGGCGAGTTGGTAATCACAATGCGGTGAAGTTCGTTAGAAAGGCAGGCTCCGCACTGAAGGTCACAAGTTCAAATCCCCCGGGCATATCCTGGAGTTGTATAGAGGGGCGGGCGCAGATCCCAGTGGTTATAGAGGTAGCGTTCAAAATCGACCCCGTGTAATGCGAGTCACGAGGCTGCCCCTGTTGCCGATTCCACTGTAATAAATAAAAATTTAAAAAAAAATGGTTACTAAATGTATGGTTATGGAGTTACAAAGTTACGGAATGAGGGTAAAATGATGGAAATGAAGGTGAAAGTGGATGACATTTTGGAGACCCAACACCATGAATGAAGAATATCAATCTATAATGAAGAATGGACCCTGGGAAATCGTTCCTAGGCCCGAAGACAAATCTGTGGTTACTTCCAAATGGATCTATAAGATCAAGCATGCAGCTGATGGAAGTATAGATAAGTATAAAGCAAGATTTGTGGCTAGAGGATTCTCTCAACTTGAAGGCATCAACTATGAAGAGACATTTTTTTCAACTGCAAGATATACAATGATTCGATCATTAGTCTCTCTAGCAGCATCGATGGGATGGAACATCCACCAAATGGATGTCAACACTGCGTTTCTAAATGGCACTATAGATGAAGAAGTCTATATAGACCAACCCTTGGGATTTGAAGTCAGAGATAGGACGGCATATGTTTGCAGATTAAAGAAAGCATTATATGGCCTCAAGTAAGCACCGAGGGCATGGTATGCTATGATGGATGCATACCTACAGAGATTAGGCTTCACGAAAAGTTATGCTGACTCAAACCTCTATATTAAGGTTGTAAACAATGCACCTGTAATTATTCTTCTGTATGTAGATGATCTTATCTTGACAGGTGTAGAAGGTCGAATTGAAGAATGTAAGAAGCAATTGCCAGCAGAGTTTGACATGAAGGATCTAGGGTTGATGCATTACTATCTAGGACTAGAAGTCTGGCAGGAACCTAATGAAATCTATTTAGGCCAAGGAAAGTATGTGATCAAGATACTGAAGAAGTTTGACATGATGGACTGTAAAAACATGACCACTCCAATGATCACAAACTTGAAAAGACTAAGGAGTTTTGAATCAAGCCTTGTGGATCCTTCCAGATATAGACAACTAATTGGATCATTCATGTACTTGGTGAATACTCAATCGGACATATGTTTTGCAGTAAATGTACTCAGTCAATTCCAGGGTGGAGTCGAAGCAATGATCATTGGATAGCAGCAAAACATATTCTGAGATATTTGCGGGGAACCATCAACTATTGCCTGAAATATGATAAAAGGAATGATGTTCAATTCACTGGTTATACAGATTCCGATTGGGGAGGCAGTGAACAGGCTAGAAGAAGCACTACGAGATGATGTTTTAGTCTAGGATCCTCTATGGTCTCATGGATGAGCAGAAATCAAAACACCGTTGCTTTGAGTAGTGTTGAAGTTGAATATGTTGCAGCATGTGAAGTTAGCAGAGAAGCAGTTTGGTTAAGGAAGCTACTATCTGACTTGTTTGAAGGACCGACGAACCCTACAGTGATACATTGTCATAACACCAGTTGTATTTGTTTGTCGAGGACCCAGTGTTTCATGGGAAGACAAATCATTTCAACAACAAGTATCACTATATACGAGACCTAGTACAAAATGGTGTGGTGCAGCTACAATATATCTCCACTGATGAGCAAGTAACTAACATATTGATGAAATCACTTCCAAACAAGAAGCTTGTATACTTAAGGGACAAGCTTGGTTTGCTGTATTTGTCCTCCCTAATTGAGAGGGAGAGATAGACACAATATTCTTGTCTTCACTTGGGAAGAAAGAATGGAGGATTGGGTAACCATATGGCATTCGATACTCTATGAGAATGTGGTAGTGGTAGGGCATTCAAGATAAGAGTAGTCGTGGACCGATATTCTTTGAGGATTAGCTACCCAAGATAAGAATAGTCCAATGGGAGGTCATACTCTGTGAACACTCAGGTGGGGTATGTACCTTGGAGAGACAATGATGATGGTGTCTATACATCATTGGTCTCGCCAGCATTGTGCTCTGATCATGTGGAAAGATAGAGTTGTTAGTCAAGGCCTTGCTATGTGACAATGCTGGTTATCATGATGCTAGATAGATGGGTTACCAAACTGACTCTTCTTTTGAGATCTCTTCAAATTTAGAATGACAATGTACCTCTTATGAATACCTCCTTGGTTAAGAGGGAGTGTTGAAAAATGTGTAACTAGGTTGGGTCTTCATTAGTATGAAATGTATTCTTGTATACATAAAATGAAAGAAAAATTATTATTATTATTGGAGCATGGGTCTCATGCTCAAGTTCTTTTATTTTATAGGTCAAGCACCCATTGAGTGCTTCTAGGGTTTGTCCTAGGTATAAGAGTCATTTTCATATATGGAAGACCCTATGGGCACATCGTAAATTATAAAAAAAAAAATATTTTGTCTTGAAAGTGTCAAAATACCTCCAAGATCAAGTCGGCCTATTGAGTTTTCAAGTCGGCCTACATGAAGAGCCACGTCCACCCTTGAAGAAGCCTATATATAAGAGGAAATTGTCCTCCACCTGGATCATTCATTCACTCATCTCTTATGCGTAGAAGGTAGAAGAAGAAAGTTGAAGAAGGAAGTGCAAAGAAGAGAAGGACAAAAAAGTCTAAGTGTTTCGGTCTCCATTCTTCTGGAAGTGCGAAGTTAGGGTCTCTGTGCTGGGCTAGTCTGAGGTTTGATTTTGGAAGCAAGAGAGAAGGCAAGCGAAGGTCTCTTAGGGCATCTTACTAGCCCTAGGACTCAATTCAAGGCAAGCGAGGTCAAGGGGAATGCAATTAGAGGGAGATCGAACTCTCCTAGACAAGCAGCAGCAATCGCTGGGGAGCAAAATTTTGGATCTACTGGGAGGTCGAAGATATTTCCGCAGGAGACCGAGGAAGACTTGATACTGGAGGGTATTTGTCTGCGTCTAGGTCAGTGTATTCGTCAATTGAAAGATTTGAAAGATAAGAAGAGATTTTTCGGGTTTTCCCCTCAAGAGGAGGGGTTTTGGCCCTCGCTTGCATCCTATATATTGTATCATTGTTCTTACTGTTTTGGTAGTTGTTTGATGTATTTCACATTGGAATAAGAAAGATCAAAGCTAATAAGTAAAAAGGTAACACAAACAGTTATCAAGTTAAAAGAATTAACATATACATTGCCCTATTGAATTCTCAACATTATGTAGGGCTGCCAAGGGAAGAGCTATGGATATCTTCCACCACTGATGTCCATGTAGTAGGATGAAAGACCCTTAAGGAAACATATCATGAAGAAGGCAGCATAGCATGAAGGAAGACCAGATATGAACTAATGGATCACTTTCCGACGAAAGAAACAATGACATGACCGACTCATGGATGAAAGTGATGGTTGGTCTATGCCCTACAAAGAAGTCCCAAAACATGAAGACTCCTAAATAAAGAAAAGAAATTCATGACCTTGTGAGGAGGTACTCTTCAAGCAGTTGGTTGTCCCATCATCTCCACCTAAAGCGTTGTTGTAGGTCCCTAATTAAGAGGGATCCAGGAAACAAGTTTCTAACTTGGTAGAAACTTGGAAGCAAATTCTTAAGCCAAGAGGGAGCTTAGATACATTCCTTGCGTAGGAATGAGTACATTCCTTCATTGGAATAGGTATATACTCCCTAATTAAGAGGGAAAGATAGAAACATCATTCTTGTCTTCACTTGGGAAGACAGAATGGAGGATTGGGTAAACATCTAGCATTCGATGCTCTTTAAGGATGAGTTAGGGCATCCAAGATAAGAGTAGTTGTAGAGGACTGATATCCTTTGAGGACCGGGAATCCAAGATAAGAATAGTCTTGGTGGAACATACTCTAAGAGAACCTGAATGGCGTATGTTCCGAGAGAGACAATGATGAGGGTGTTTATACATGATTGGTCTCGCCAGCATTGTGCTCTAATCTTGTGGAGAGATAGAGTTGTTAGTCAAGGCCTTGCTATGTGACAATGCTGGTTGATATGACGTTATACAGATGGGCTACCAATCTAACTCTTCCTATGAGAATTCTTAAGATTGAGAATGTCCAAGTACCTTGTATGGATTATGAATACCTCCCTAGTTAAGAGGGAGCGTTGAAAAGTTTAACTAGGTTCAGTCTTCATAATGACATGTGTAATTATGATTTTGTGTAATTGATGTAAAGAAAAAAATAAAATCATTTAAACAGCTTGAATCATGGGTTTCATGAGCAATGGATTTTATTGTTAGTTAAGGCTCCCATTGTGAGCCTTTAGGATGAGTCATCATGTCATAAAAGTCTATTGAGTCAATGTCAGGTATGTAAGAAACCCTCCAAGACCAAGCTCAAGCACCTCCTTCAAGTCGGCCTAAAGATATCTCTATAAAAGCATGTCGGCCTTGGCTCTAGGAGATGTCGACTTAATTGATGGGAAGATCATTATAAATAAGGCAGCTTAGCTTTCTTTTGGACAACACAATTTTTCGGTCAAGGCAATTTGAGTGAGAAAAGATGTGAAGGTCACAAAAGGAGAAGTCTTATCATCAAGTGAAGGAGGAGGAAGATAACTAAGTTCATTTGGATCTGTTTTAGGGCTAAACTCTTCCACACGTGTGAGATTACAGGTTGTCTATTGCAGGAAGGACTGAGATACCACAGTCATAGTGAAAGGGCGGTTTTGGGAGAAAAACATGGTGATTCTCAAGCCGAGTTGAAGGAGAGAAGGTCTCCATCTAAAGCGGAGCGAATCAAGGTGTTTCTCTCTCTCATATACCTTAGATAGGGTTTCTAAAATAGGGTCGAGAATTGTAGTGTTGAACCAAGGGACTAAAATCAAAAGGATAGTCGAGAAAGAGGAAGCAGCTAACAGTTTGACTATTGTTGACTCAAAGAAGAGGAGGAAGTTGTGTGTCTTGGTCTTGGAGTGGCAAATAAGTCAAGGGTCTTGGTCTTGGTATTGGTCATTTGAAGTCTCTATAAGAAGAAGAATTTGTTTGGGTTTTCCTCTCAATTTGGAGAGGTTTTGGCCCTAGTTGATCGCCTACATTATGTGTCTCTCGTCTCTTTATTGTTTATGCATTGGTAGTTGTTTGATGAAGAAGAACACAATAATAATCTAAAAACAAAGAAGATCCTAATCTAAAGAAGTAAAAAGCATTCACAAGCAGTTATCAAAAGAAGAGAAATCACCTAATCTTGATGCCTTGGATTTCTCAACAGAGGAGACCTTCGCCCTAGTTGCCAGATATACTTCCATCTGGTTAGTAATATCTCTAGCAACACATGCAATGGTAAATTCCCTAGATGGATGTCAAAACAGCATTCTTGAATGGCATGATAGAGGAGGAGGTTGTTGGACATTGGATAAACCAACGCTCCCCGTGTGTTTCGCATCATGGACTAACCGCCTCTCATGGATCCTCATCTTTGGCGATGTTATCATTGACTAACACCTGCGGGTTTTGGTCTGACGGCAATCATGATTACCAACAAGTGGTATCAGAGCGTAGGTCACGAGTTCGATACACACCCGGCTCACATTGGGGGGAGATTGTTGGACATTGGATAAACCAATGCTCCCCGTGTGTTTCGCGACATGGACTAACCGCCTCTCGTGGATCCTTATCTCCGGCGATGTGATTTTTGACTAACAGTTGCGGGTTTTGGTCTAACGTCAAACGTGATTCCCAAAAGAGGTATACATCGAACAACCAGATGGCTTCGAGATACATTAGAGGGGCACACGTGTGTAGGCTGAAGAGAGCACTATACAGGCTCAAACAGGTTCCCAGGGCATGGTATGGTCAAATTGACAGCTACTTGTGGCAAATAGGATTTGTCAAGAGCGATGTGGATCCCAACCTTTACTATTTAATGGTAGAGGGCAAGCCACTCATCCTAGTGTTGTATGTGGATGGCCTCTTTCTGAGGGTCATCAGCGCTCATAGAGGATTGCAAGAGGAATCTGGCAGCAAAGTTTGACATGAGGGATCTGGGATTGATGCATTACTTCCTAGGCCTGGAGGTATGGCAAAGGGACAGAGAGATCTTCCTTGGTCAAGGGAGATACACTTCAAAGATCTTGAAGAGGTTTAGGATGCAGGATTATAGTCCTATGTCCACGCCTATGATTATTAATTGTAGGAAGATACATGCATTAGAGAACAAAGACGTGGACCCGACCTTGTATAGATAGTTCATCAGGCCTGACATTTGCTTTGCATTCAACACTCTCAGTCAGTTTATGGTGGGACCTAAGGGAGTGCATTGAACAGTAGCGAAGCATATACTTAGGTACTTGCTCGACACAGTCAAGTATAGGTTGAGGAATACTTGAGGTGATGGTGTCAGGTTATGTGGTTATACATATGCAAATTGGGCAGGCAGCTCAATGGATCTCAAAAACACATCAGGGTGTTTCTTTAGCATTAGATTAGGGGTTGTGTCTTGGTGTAGCAAGAAGCAGAGTAGAGGAAGAGTACATGGCAACTAACATGGCCACACGTGAATCTATTTGGCTTCAGAAGACATTAGTGAGTCCGTTCAGTGAAAAGATGGAGGCGACCAATATCTCCTACAATAATGAGAGTTGCATCAAGCTCTCTAAGAATCCAGTGTTCCATGATAGGTCGAAACATAATGGCATACGATACCACTTCATCAGAGATTGTGGGAAACATGGATCAGTTTGGCTACAACATGTTCCCACATACCAGCAGGTGGATGATATACTCAAGAAATCCTTAGGGAGGGCTAAGTTCGTCTACTTCAGAGAATAGACGGGTATAGTGGAGAACACCTTCCTTGTTAAGAGGGAGTGTTAGTTTTTGAAGTTTGAGGTAGTAGCAGACAAGTGTTCTAGTCTCACGATGTCTAAGAGGCTAAGGAACATGAGATCTCCAAAACCTAGAAAAGGTTTCACAAGATAACACTTGAAAATGACTTAATTAAATTAATTATCCAATAATTTAATTATTTCCTAAGTCTAACTTAGGGAAGTTGGTTAATTAAAAATTTAATTAATTAAGGTAATTCGATTTTGCTCTAGAGACTTCTATTGATGGAATCAAAGTGATCTAAGCCATTGATCGGGATTAGATCTTGGTTGTCGGTTGTCCAACATAATATTATAAGAGCAAGTCGAGGGCTTGGAGAAGAGGCATCAGTTAGACAGTTGTGTTACAAGCAGTTTGACTACCCAGTGTGAAGTATTCAGCAAGGGCGTAGTTGACACTAGGGAAGCATCAGTGGCAGGGTTTGCAACATTGAGAATTTTCAGAGAAATTATCAGGAGGTTTTCCAGTGGTCTAGTAGCAGTACAGAAGGTCGAATAATCTACAGAGGAGGTCATACAGAGTAGTGCAAATAGCCAGAAACCCCAATGTGAGGATTGCTAATAAAAGGTATCCAGCTTATTGTACTCTCAAATTGTTGCATAATACTAATATAAAACCCTCATTTGCTACACTGGTTTTCCCTACAGGGTCTTTCCAGGGAAAATTGTCCAAAACCGACAGTGTCAATTTTATGTGTGCGCACCTATTTCTCAATTCCATATTTTTACTTTTGCGGCACATTTTTTATTGTGAAGAACTACAGAGTGAATTATTTGCTATTTTCTGCAACGGACCATGGTGATAACCTCACTGTGCATGGACGGAATGAGGTTACAGTGCTCACAGCGATGGAGATAACGGAGAACATAAGCTCGTTTAGCGGCCACAGTCACTGCTTCTTACCCCCTGTTTTCTACTGTTGACGACCATTCCTAGGGTACGTTGTCACCACTTGCTAGTTGTTGCCCTTGCCCCTTCACTGCTACTCCCCCCCGACAGTTATGTCTGCCCTCCCACTGCAACATGGATACCATGGATCTTGACGAAGTCAACTACACAGCTGACCATAACCCTAACCAGCAAATGTTCAAGCAACCTAACCCTACATCGGCCCTAACCGTCCCCCATAACCTAGTCACCCCATTTCGCACCGGCTCACCTCTTGTGGTTACCTTACCTGGAACCTCTGCCTCCAGCGTTCATTTTGACTGTCTCTCCATCGCCTCACCAGAACTGGATTGCCCGCCACTCTCTCCAACGACCCTTCACCTCCTAGCTGCTTGCTTGCCCTCCTCTCCGCCCTTCGAGCCCTCTCCTCCCAGCGAATTCCTCCGTGCACCTCACTTTCCCTCCACTTCAGAACCTACCCCTCTAGGAGCTCCTGAGCAGCATCCCCCAACTGACACTCCATCCAGCGCTGCAGCGGCAGCAGCCACAGCTCTACCTTCTTGTGTGTTTCGAAACCCTGGCCGTCAAAGTTCGCCACTTTGCACAAGGATCACAACACGAGCCACAGGGTACAGCTGACCCTCTTTTGGACCACCCCACAACACCCAAATTAGGGAAAAGAAAAACAAAGTGTGTGAGGGCCTCCTGGAAGGACTTCACCCTCAAGTTCGGCGAAGGCCTCACCATGGGCGAGGTGGTTAACATGGTTGGGAAGGTCCTGGTGGGAAGGGTTAGAGGTCGAGCCTACACTGCTGAGCGACTCAATTGTTGGGTCAAAGAAATCTAGGGAAATACCTTCAAAGACCTCCTTGAGGTTCAGATTCTCCCCCGAGGCTGGTTTGCACTACATTTCTCTCTAGAAGAATATATCACCCTGGCACTATCCCGTTACTGGCACATTGAAATGGCCCAGTATTACTGAAGCGATGGAGCCTGCTCTTCGACCCTGAACGCGAGTAGATCGGGGTTGGACCACTATGGGTGAGATTACCGAGGCTCCCAATGCAGTACTGGTCTGAAGATGTCTTCATCCGAATTGGAAATACCTTGGGTACCTATTTGGATTACGACAAAACCTACATCCAGTCCAGGAATATAACATTAGCCCGCATCCTGGTGCACCTGGACACTAGAGAAGGCTTGGAAGAAAACATCACACTGCAATGGAGGCATTTTACCAGAATACAAATCCTGGATTACAAAGGAGTCCCCTTCAGATGTTGAAGATGCCACAAAGTTGGGCATCTTTATAAGGAATGCCCTCTAGTGCGAAAGGACACGGAACCCTCTGTGGGATCTGAGGATGCTGCAGGGACACACACCGCCCCCGTCTAGGGACCATCTCCATCAGTTGCTGCGAGAACTATCGGTTTGACATCTTCCACTGCACAGGCTACTCTCAGCGGACCTCATCCACCCTCCCCGTCGATGACCAAATCACGGGCTGCTGCAAAGGTTGCTCGTACCTCGGGTACTCCTTCCCCGATCTCTGCTTTAATTTCCTCACTTGCATCCTCTACATCACATGTGCATGCTACATCTCTGGGTGGCACTCTTACCTCCATTCCCTGTCCCCTTACCCCTCATTCACCAACTTTCTCCACTAACCCCCCATCTTTCCCTCCCGATCCTCCCCCTGTCCCCTCATGCACCCCATACCCCCCCGGTTTCTCCCCATCCTTGTAACCTAAGATCCCGCCTTGACACCCCACAAGATGGCAAATCTGGGTTGGGCTTATTACCCTCCCCCTCGAACCACATACCCATCCGTGGTCGGAAATCACACCTGTCCAAAGCTATCCTAATAGTGGGGGCGGAAGTCGCCTCTGGCAGACAAACCACACTCGACCGGGTACTTAGAGCACCGAACACCCTTGTACAGTTTCCCCAATGAAGTGCCTATCTTACAACTATAGGGGCATGGCTAGCTCGCCCAAAAAACTAGCCCTCAGAGGACTGTTTGATTCTAAATCCTTAGACATTATCTTCCTACAAGAAACCTTGGGAGAAGCTGACCTCATCTCCCGAACTCGCGGCTCCCTAAAGCCTGGTTGGATTTTCCAATCCCTAGATGTTATTGGACGATCAAGAGGATTGGCATTAGGATATAATCCTCGTACTATAAACTTGAGGACCTCTTGGGGAGGGGACGAATTTATTGGCATGGATATCTTCTCATCTGAACTGGGAGTGGACCTCTGCATTGTCAATGTTATGGACCATGTCACCACAAAGAGGCTTACTGGAATCGATTACTCAACTTATCGATCATGTCCTCAGAAAACCTCATCATTGGGGGCAACCTTAACTTCTCCATTGGATATGGAGAATCTTAGGGAACCAATGCACAAGTTAACAGGCTCATTGATTCTATGGAGATGCTGCTGGAACAACACCATCTGACAGACATTCCCATGAACAAGCCCCTTCCTACTTGGAGAAATCGGCGAATAGGAGAAGTTGAATTAGCTAGAAGGCTGGATAGATTCCTAATTAAGGACACTCTGATACAAAATCTATCCCTCTACAGACAATGGGTGAGATCTAGGGGAATATCGGATCACTCCCCCATATTCATGGAGATCTTGGGTCCATAAAAAAACCGGGGGCACCCTACAAATTCAACTCCACTTGGTTAAATGACCCATACTACAACCAAATGATAAATGATTTCTGGCGACTCCACCCGCCATCCAAATGCAGACCTTAGGCTGAAGGTTTCTGCTGGAACCTCACAACGCTCAAAAAACTCTCCATTAGATGGGCCAAGGAAATATCCAAGAGAGATGATAACACCCTCACTACAGTGGAGCAATCTCTGGCTTCACTTAAGGATGAGCAGAACAGAGGGTTTGCATCTGCTGAAGCCAAGGATCAGCTTATTGAATTGGAAAACCAGAAGATCAAAATTCTAAAGGAGAGAGAAGAAACCTAGCGACTTCGAAGCCGAGCAATTTGGTTGCAAGAAGGGGATGAAAACACAAAGTTCTCCCAAAACTACACAAGAAGAAGGAAAATCTCCAATACTATCTGGCATATGCCTTTGGAAGATGGAAGCAATGCATCTACTTTCAATCAACTCTCACGGTTGGGGAATACACACTTAAAAAATCTCTACATGGCTCCCCGAGAGGCATCCATTGTTGAAATTGTCCAAACAATTGGACACTTCCCCAGTTTTGTTGTTGAGGATCTAAATTCCCTGGTCACACAAGGGGGAACTTGAAGGAACACTAAAATGGTTCAAGAAAGACAAGAGCCCAAGGCCGGACGGATGGCCCATAGAATTCTTCCTTGCCTTCTATGAACTCATTGGCCCTGACCTACTTAAGGTGGTGGAAGAATGCAGATCAACTAGGTGTATGTATGAAGCCATCAACACTACTTTCATTGCTTTAATCCCAAAATCCGACTCCCCTACATCTTTCAATGACTTTCAACCTATCTCCCTTTGCAACTGCTTGTATAAAATCATTGCCAAGATCATTGTAAATCGGTTATGCCCCATCCTGTCTAGACATATCTCCTCCGAACAATTTGCTTTCCTTCAGAACAGAAAAATACATGAAGCTATAGGCACTGCACAAGAAGCCCTACACTCTATCAATCACAAAAAGATCAAAGGAGCCATTCTCAAAATTGATCTAGCCAAAGCTTTCGACAAGGTCAGCTGGCTCTATATCAAAATGATCCTCACACATCTAGGTTTTCCCCCTCTTTTTATCAACTGGATCATGTGCTGCATTAACTCAGCAACCTTCAGTGTTCTCATTAATGGCTCTACCTTGCATTTCTTTCATGCTGAGAGAGGCCTTCGGCAAGGATGCCCACTTTCCCCTCTTCTCTTTCTCATTGTTATGGAGGCCCTCAGCAGACTCATCACATCACCCAAAAGGGATGGACGATTACATGGGATACAATTGAATGACCTCTGCCACCTAACCCATCTACTCTTTGTCAATGATGTCCTTATCTTCCTTGATTGCAGCCAAAGGGACTCATCTACCTTCCATGACATCCTTAAACTCTTTGCAAAAGCCACTGGCATGGAAGCAAACCATAACAAGTCCACCATTACTCTCTCCTTTACATCACCCCAAGAAGCCAGATCTGCATCCCAACTCTTTCCCTTCCAACAACATCTCTTGAAGGATGGTCTAAAGTACCTGGGCTTTAGGCTAAAACCCCACAGCTATCGTATTGCAGATTGGATTTGGCTCATTACTAAGATTGAGAAGAGGCTAAAAACTGGAACCATTGTTTCCTTTCAAGGGCAGGTCAACTCGTGCTCACAAAAACTATCTTGGAAGCCACCCCTGTATATTAGATGACGTTGGCTTGGATCCCTAAAGGAATACTTGCCCGCATTCAAGAGATCTGATGCAGATTCCTTTGGAATGGATACAAAGAGGGCAAGCCCTATGCTTGGGTTGGATGGAATCAAATCGCGCTACCAAAAAAATGGGGAGGATGGGGATTAAAAGACCTCTCTGCATTTGCACATGCACTAGCAGCTAAGATGGGATGGTCCTTGCTCACTACACAGAACCTCTGGGCTGAAGTCACTTACCACAAATACATCTGGCCTCAACATCTCATGGACTGGATTCGTAACCCAACCTGGCCTCAAACTGGGATATCAATAGTTTGGAAATCCATCCTCCATACTATGACCAACATTCAAGAGGGTCTTGCTTGGAAACTCAATGAAGGCAACATGGCACGAATAGGCATGGATCCATGGTCCAGTGGGGGCAATATGCATCATCTACCCCCAGATCTTATTCAATTCCTAACCAAATTCAAATTAAAATGATCGACCAGATCGCAGACAGGGAGAACAACTCCATTTTTGAACAAACCTGGTTCTCTGCACGACACTTGGGCATCCCCGAACCTTGGCACCAAAATTAGGAGGGTTATATAAATGCCCTCAATGAAGCACATGTTCACATTACAGAGGGATCTAACGAACTCATTTGGACCCCGGCTGAGAACGGGAAATACTCTCCCAAAGCAGGATATCCAAACCTACTAATGGATCGTAAACCACCTGCTCTCCTTGAATGGTGGACAAAATCTGGAAACTAAAAGCCCCCCCACGAGCCAGACTTTTTATGTGGAATGTGCTCCGTAACAAGACTCCGACCATTTGTTATAACAGTTCAACCATTTCAAGGGAAGAACGGAAGGAGCGCGATAATGGAAACGGCACCCAGCTAGGGTTTCGTAGACCTGCGGCGGCAGGCTGCCCTGCTCTGTGACGCTCAGACCTGACAGCGGCAGAGTAAACGAACAGAAGTGGGTGGGAAGCGAAGACCCAATGGACCCCCCGCAGGGGGAGGGAACAGTGGTTCCGCCCGACGAAGGAAACCAACAAGGACCTGAGGTTAACACCAATGACGTCTCAGCAGATAACATATCCGCAGAGGAAACGCAGACCACGAAGGATAATAAAGCCCCACACGGACTTCCAAAGGTTAGTTCTTCTACTTGCAAACCTGTTGCTGCTCACAGGCCAGAAGTAGAACTACCTAGCCACCGAATCAACGCAAGAATACAATTTATGAGAGATCATGCTCTCATAGGTAAATTTATGGGATTCTGGCCTACAGAAAAGGCACTAAGAAACTGGATCAACAGCAAATGGAGACCAAAAGGAGAAATAACCCTACTTCTAGGGCCAAAAGGTTTCTTCACAGCCATCTTTAACTGTCTGGAAGACAGAAATAGAGTATTTGACGGAGGGCCTTACTTCTACAACTCGGCAGGGCTATTTCTCAGAGAATGGACGGCAAGGTTCAACCCAGATAAGGAAGATCTAAGCTATGCACCAGTATGGATTCGATTATACTCGTTACCACGGGAATACTGGGAGGAGGACTCATTAAAAGCCCTTGGATCGGCGCTGGGAGATTTTGTTAAGGTCGCTGAAGAAACAAAGGCTGTAAGATACACGACTTACGCCTCTTACGCCAGGATCTGTGTTTACATGGATCTGAAGCAGCCCCTGCCAGACACGGTGCGCCTTTTTCATGAAGATCAAGATTGGATCCAGGTTATTGATTATGAGCATGTTCCTTTCCGCTGCCGAAAATGTCATACTCTGGGACACCTCTTCAGAGATTGCCCCTTAAATAACAAGCCTGAATCTCAAAGCAAGCAAGAGCCACAATCTCAGGATGGGTTCACTAAAGTCACAAACAGAAGACGCGGGAGCAAAAAATCCAATGTAACACCCAAAGCAACGCCAGCGCCAGAAGATAAATCCCAGCCCTCTACAAGTAACAGCTTCGGGATTCTTGCACAAGCTGAACTACAGGAAGAGCCCAGATCGGAAACAACGACACAACATTCCGCCAAGCCAGGAGAGCAAAAGAAGAATCCGGAAGGCGAAAAGACCAAGCCAGCCACAGAAACTTGGAACAATCTGGCTATGGACATAGATAATCCATCTTATAGCAAGGACAAGGGAAAGGAAGCAGAAGGCAGCACTCAGGAACCACAGTTCATGGAAGACGACAGCGAACCAATTGATATTGGGGAACTTGACATTCTAGGTCTGGAACAAGCTTGCAAATCAGGTAACTTTGACAAAATCCCTAAAACACAAGTAGACAACCTAGTAGAAATTCTGAATAAAGCTCAAAAAAAGTATTCTCTTGGGATCCAGACAGGCAGTCAATGGGATGGTAAATTTGTATACAAAGATAGCAAAAAGAGGGGCAGGAAGACAGCTCTAGAAAGAACAATTAAGATTGGAGAGGTATTGGTTGAGTCTGGCAGATATGCCAAACTCACCAAATACTATAATACCAACCCCAAAACTTCTAAATGAAGTTGATATCTTGGAACATCAGGGGGCTCAACTGCCCAAGGAAGGGGAAACTTCTAAAAAATTTGATAATGGAAGACAAGCCAACCATTCTATTTCTACAGGAAACCAAATGCAACTCGACAATCTTGGAAAAAATTGCAGCCAAAGCTTGGCCAGGAGGGCAAGTTACAGCTGTAGATGCACAAGGGGCTTCTGGAGGCCTGGCGATCCTCTGGGATGCGGGGAAAATACAACTAGATAATATCCATGCAAACAAAAATTTCATTCAGGCAGTTTTTCATCTTTTGGGCACAAACATTCATGGCCACATCACTAATGTTTACTTCCCACAAGAAACTCTGCAGAAAGCCGCAATTCTAGACACCATATCGCAGCTCAACACTGATAGAGCTTACCCGCTTTGGGTGACGGGAGGAGATTTCAATATGATCGCCTCAACAGAAGAAAGACAAGGAGGGAGATGCAGAACCAATAGAGATGGCTCTCTACTCAAAGATTTTGTTCAAAACAATTGGCTGATTGACGTGCCCACAGCTAATGGCCTTTACACCTGGACGAATAAACGGGCAGCTCCACTGCAAATCGCCTCCCGCCTGGACAGATTTCTAATATCAGACAATGCCATTCATATTGGAGGAGAATTTACAGCTCACATAATTCCTTTTTCCGGATCAGATCATTGGCCTATTGAATTGCACTGGAATCGGCCAGGAAATAACATCAAACGGCCCTTTCGCTTTGAAGCTTTCTGGCTTTCTCATCCAGAGTTCAAGGAATTCATCCACACAATATGGCAAAACTGTAATCCAAATGAAAACACCGAAATGGCAAGATTCCAAAAAAAGTTGAAGATGCTCAAGGCAGAAATCAAGCGCTGGAACAAAACTACTTTTGGCAACATCTTAAAGGAAAAGGAACAGCTTATTCAAGAAATCAAAAATACGCAACAACGAATAATCTCGGAGGGGCGATCAGAAGAACTCACACAAAAGGAACAAGAAATGGAAGGCAAACTTCTGGAACGGGAACGATAGGAGGTTCTATGGCAGCAAAAATCCAGAATCCGATGGCTGAGGGAGGGCGAGAAAAACACCAAGTTCTTCCATAAATCCACAGTGCAAAGGAGAATGCGAAATCAAATATCACAGGTAAACAATGCTCAGGGAGAAAAAGTGGAGACACAGGAAGGGATAGAACAGGAATTTGTACACTATTTCAAGGAAATGAGCAAGGAGCCAAATATCAATAGAGCGGAGGTAATAGACAGCATCACAAGGCAAATACCGCGTCTCATAACAGAGGAGCAAAATACTCTGCTTCTCAAGCCGATCAGCCTTCAGGAAGTGGAAAATGCAGTAAACTCCCTCAAAGCAGGTAAAGCTCCTGGTCCTGACGGATCCACGTCAAATTTCTTTCAGCACTTTTGGGAGTTAATCAAATGGGAAGTGTGGCAAGTAGTAGAAGAATCTCGCAACATGCGATGGATGTATCCGGGCTTGAATGCAACATTCATTGCCCTAATACCTAAATCGGAGGAGTCCAACACGCCTGATAAGTACAGACACATTGCCTTATGCAATATCATCTACAAGATTGTCTCCAAGGTAGTGGCGCTGAGGTTAAAACCGGTGCTTCCATTCATCATCTCACCAGAACAATCCGACTACGTAGAGGGACGACAAATAACGGATGGGATAATCCTCACCCATGAGATTATTCACTCCCTCAAACATTCAAAAAAACCAGGTATGCTTCTTAAAATTGATCTATCCAAAGCTTTCGATAGCATAAGCTGGGAATATATGCAAAAGATTTTAATTGCTTTTGGTTTTGCCAATGCGTGGATACGATGGATTAGCAGTCTTATCTCTTCCACCTTCTTTTCAATTCTCATTAACGGGATTCCGACCTCTATCTTCTGCTCATCTAGAGGTATCAGACAAGGGGATCCCTTGTCGCCTTTTCTGTTTATAATCATGGCGGAAGGACTAGGTCGATGCATTAAAAATGCCATCCTTTCACAAGACCTCAAAGGCATTACCCTCCACCAAGCCCCCACTGTCTCCCATCAGCAATTTGTAGATGACAACATGATATTTGGGCACTCCTCGGTTCAAGAAGCTCGAACCTTAAATTCTTTGCTTAACCTCTTCTCTAAAGCCTCTGGAGCTCTTATTAACAAAGCAAAATCCCAGATCTTTTTCTTCAACACCCATCCGACCACACAGCGAGCAATCGCTCGCATTCTTGGCTTCTCCATTGCTTCCCTCCCGTCCAAATACCTAGGGGCCCCTCTCTTTGCGTCTGCTCAGAAGCACTCCTCATGGACTTCCCTTCTTGAAAAATTGGAGGCCAAATTATTTCTCTGGACTCACCGTTCCTTAAATATGGCCAGTCGGCTGGTGCTCATCAAGGCGGTTCTTCAATCTATGCCGCTTTACCTATTCTCCATATTGGCGGCACCAAAATGGGTCTTAAAAGCCATCAAAAAATTACAGCGAAACTTCCTCTGCGGCAGCACCGGACCTAATAGGAAATGGGCTTTGGTGAAATGGGAGAAAGCTTGTCTCCCAAAAATTGGAGGAGGAATTGGCCTCCGTGATCCAGAACACAGCAACTTGATCATGGGAGCAAAAATATGGTGGAAATGGCTATCATACCCCAGCACACAATGGGCTAAAATATGGACAGCTAAATATGCAAACAACTTACCACTGGAGGAGCGCATAAGAATGTCGGAAATAAGTAAGGGATCAACAATATGGAATTCAGCAATATTAAACAGGGATCTCATTCAAAAACACAGTTTCTGGGAAGTGAAGGACGGATGCACAGCTCGTTTTTGGACAGACTCATGGCAGCAATTCCCAAGCATAACAAATATCATCCAAGGCACTCCTATTCAGGATATCAACCAACAGGAAAAGATCAATCAATTTTGGGAAGCAAATAATATTTCCGACCACCGTATTTGGAAGGAAGCCAGCACTATTTTACCTCATAGTCCGGAGGCAATTCAAAAAGCCCTAGCAGAGGAGTTAACAAAAAGGAAAATCCTCAAGGAGACAGGCCACGACAAACTAAGATGGGGCCATGAAGAGAAAGGAACATTTACAACTAAGGAAGCCTACCAAATCATCCTAAAAGGTCAATTCACCAAAGATAAGCTATGGGAGAGAATTTGGAGCACCCCCATATGGCCAAAGATATCCACCTTTCTCTGGCTGTTGTCCCATAATCGGATTCTTACCTGGGATAACCTCAGAAAAAGGAAATTTGCTGGACCCTCAATTTGCCTCAATTGTAAAATGGCGGAAGAATCTGCGGTTCATCTTATGCAATTATGCCCATTCGGCAGAAGAATATGGGAGAAAGTCTCATTTCGATGCCAGAAGGAAGGCAGAGTACTGGGTGATATCAATAACACCTTACGAAACTGGCCCCAACAGCCTTATCAATGTACCATCCTCAACACTCTCTGGCAAATAATTCCAGGCACAGTAATGTGGAACATTTGGAAAGAAAGGAACAGGAGAATATTCAAAAATCAGGCAATGGAATTGGAGCAAGTTTGGACAATCATACACAATAATATTCAAGAAACCCTCTCTACTAGAGGTTGGTCCCAGGAGGATCTCCCTTCCAGCAGTAGGGAGCAGGCCATATGGAATAATTGGCAACTCCAAATCCCATCTCCTAACTCTCCTCAAGGCACTTCTGTCAGGCAGCAAGCTTCGCCTACCAACTGGAAACCTCCACCTACCAACACATACATGCTCAATTTTGATGGAGCTTCCAAAGGAAACCCAGGCACTACAGGATATGGAGGAGTGATTCGAAACTCTCAGGGCAACCCGCTCAAAGTCTTCTTTGGATCTATAGGATGGAATACAAACAATGCAGCAGAATTGGAAGGCCTTTGGAGAGGACTCAAAATTGCTCAAAATCAGAGATACACTCCCCTTATAGTAGAAGGAGACTCTCAAATCATTATAAACATGGCCACAAAGATCCAGCAAGGTTCAGAAGCTCAGAAGGTAAGCAGAAGTTGGAGGATGGTAACCAGGCTTGAGCTTCTTCAGCAGTGGCTACAGAATAACAAAGCCATATCCTTTAAGCACACTAGGCGAGAAGGAAATAAGGTAGCAGATTTTCTGGCTAATCTAGGGGCAGAGCGAGGAAAGGAGCACCATGAAGGATACTTACAGGATATAGTCTCGGAGACAGAATGGACAACTTTCCAGGAGATCCTTAAAAATGATATGCAGACAGAAGAAGAGGCATACCTGGATGCGGGTGCCAGCATGACAAACAGAGGCCATGTGCCGGCCACGCGGAGAGGACAGCGAGCCGGCGTCTTGGAGCTGTGAAATGAAGTTTATCAATGCGGAATTGAATGGCATTCAATGCCATTTACGCCGGTTGTCGTCCCAAGGGAATAACGAAGGCTATAGCAAGATGAACACCAGAATGTTCGAGGAGGAATGTCTGTCTGTACAGGAGCGGAATTGCAGCCCAACTGTGCAAGAGAATGTTGGTCTGGTGAGGAAGGAGGGAGGTGTTGGAGAGAGTAAGCCTCCGCGCAAAGCCAGGCACTGTGCAGGGACGAAGATCTACTCTCGGCATTTTGGGAAGATCGTAGTCGGGGTTAAACAGCGGTACAGCTCCTTACAGGCACTGCATCGAGGAAACCTTCTCTCTGCAGCGAGAATCTTTAAATTCCCCACGTCTGAGGTGAACAGGGAAGAGATAGCGGTTAAGGGTAAGCATTTGGAGGCAACGGAGCATCATATGCCTAATATGGCTCCTTGTCAACGCGCCACTCCCCGCCGTGGGCGGAATTATGGACAAAGGGGACAATCTGGAGGCAGGGGAATTCAAAGCCCGCGGCGTGTCTCCCCTCTTGCTTGCGCCTCGCCAAGTTCACTTGGGTCTGAGGATTCTGGGTATGCCATAAGCAACACTGTGCAATCGGCAAAGTTTAAATACAAACGCCGAACCAACAAGCCTATCATCTCAGCGCTGATTACAGTCATCTTCACTGAAGAAGATGAAGAGGAAGACAGCGGGGAGGAGGAATCAGAGGAAAAGGCGCCCAGTTTGGATAATTCCTCTCAGAGGAGGGGAAAGGAAGACAGCTCATACATCCCCTCCTCTCAGAGTAGGCTTGAAGAGGATAGTACCTGTGTTCATTCGGAAGAGCAGAACGAGGTTCTAAAAGAAATTGGAAGCATGATGGCTCAGGATACTACAAATATTGCTCAGCAATCGTCAGAGGACCCCCAGGCAATGGAAGTTTCCAGGAAGGGCAAGGAGCCGGACGACACCTTTGCCAATATCCTGTACCTGAAGCTCCCGCCAGGAATTCATCGACCTGAAGACATCCCGGATGGTATGGAGGTGACCTGGGAGCCTGATCCAGAACGGGAAGCAGCGGAACGGAAGGCTGCGGAACGGGAAGCTGCGGAACGTGCGGAATGCTCCAAAAAACTCAACTGATATTCACTGCTATACGAGTAAGGTCTGAGGCTCCGGGTCTGGGGATTCTGCATGTGTTTTTTGCTATGTTTTCACTACAAAGTGTTCTGTTCGGGATCGGCTACCTTTGTTTGGCAACCATGGCGACGTGTTCTCCGGCTAGCGTCTTTTCTAGACAAGCAGGCACCTGTGCTTGGCTCATTTTGAAAATGCTCTGTTTTTTGGCAAAATTCCAAGCATGTAATGTATCAATCTTTAGCTTGGAAATGTTTTCTTGATGATAGCTTTCATGTAAAAGTCTATTACTGTTTTGATAAGCTTAAGTGCTGCTATCATGTTCCTCTATCTCAGCAGGAAAGATCTTTTGTTGAAAAACTTTGACAGAGAGTTGTTTAATCACTCTCAGAGGTTAAAACCTCTTGTACATATTTTTTCAATTTCCTTAATATAATTAGTTTAGCCTTTGCCCAGAATAAACAAAAAAAAAAAACAAGACTCCGACCAGAGAAAACCTCATGCGCAGATCACGATTTGGGCCACATTGGTGTGTCCTTTGTACTCATGCAGCAGAGACTAATGAACACCTATTTTTAACTTGCCCTCTCACTATTCAGTTGTGGCAACAAATAATACACCTCCTCAATAAACAGGGTAGTTGGCATGGACTGTTGATCATTGAAGCATGGAATAATTGGAATGGGGAGCATATGGACAACAAGACTCCATGCATACCCCTCCTCATATGCTGGAAGATCTAGTTGACTAGAAATAACATCATCTTCCAAGGATCTCCAGCACGATGGCCACTCATCACTGCAAAAATTATAGCTGCATATCATGAAATCCCCGAGGAGACTCAGCCCACTACAGCATGTCCTCATGCCCCCAAAATTATAGATCGAACTATCCCGTGGGCATATTTCGATGGAGTAGCCCAATCTCATGGATGTGGGGGGGGCTCTCTTCTTTACCTATCTGAACAACACCATTACCAAATCAAGTTGGGTTTGGGGGAGGGCACAAACAATTTTGCAAAACTAATTACTCTCAGACAATTATTGCATTTTGCACTTGCACACTCATGTAATAACATACAAATCTTTGGGGATTCCAAAATCATCATAAACTGGTTCAACAGTGTAAATACTTGTCATGCACATTCCCTCAGAAACATTCTGGATGAGATTATGGTTTACAAGGCCCAATTTAACTCTATCATCTGCGAACACATTTACAGGGAATATAACGAGGTTGTTGACAAGTTATCCAAGGAGGCCACGACACAACCCAGAGGACCGTGGATGATTCAAGAGCAACATGGAACAGAACAATATTAGTACTACCATCGGCCATACATTGACAAATCATATCCTCGGAGGGACTGGGCACAAAATTTTTGATGGGCATAACAGCTCAGTTTTTATATATGTATATATTTATGATATGTTTATCTATCTTTTGCAAGAACTCTGAACACCCTGTGTGGTGAATATGTACAGCACTCTAATGGTTATGGTTTCGGCACATATATTATTTTTTGACAACTATGGACCTGGTTTCGACCAGCAGTTATGCATATGCCTGTGGCATCTACGACATGTAATTTTTCAAATTAATGGAAGATTACGATTTTTCCTAGGGAAAAAAAAAATTATTTGCTATTTGTCATTAATAATTTAACAAAAGACAAATATACTATTAAATCTAGGAGAATAATTTCCAAATGTTGTAGTTCAAGGAATTTTCACATGGCTCTACATTGGCAGGTAGAGAATCAATTCCTGCACTCTTTGAATTTGGGGATTTTGCTGCAAATGCAAGAACTGACAACTACATACCCAATTTTAGCGCTCGTGCCAATTTTGCACCTTATCATCACACATTTTTCCATCGCCCCATTGGTCATTTCACTGATGGCCAAACTATATTCAACTTTATTGGTAAAAATTGTGTGTTTTGTTATGCAAAATATACATATCAATAATGGAGCATGATTGGACAATTGAGTAGCCCTCATTCACGGAATATGTGATCATAGTTTCGTCTTTATTGTTTTGGAGTGCAGCAAGTAGACAGAAGCTAGAGTTGGAACTTCCCTATAATATATATAAAAGACAATATATATATATATATATATGATTTACAGGATTAAGTCTCATTTTTATTATATACTTTTATTTTTTGAATAATTAGTTTATTGTTTCTTTACAATAAAAATAATTGTGAAGTGGAGCATGATTGGACAATCAAGTAGCCCTCATTCACGGAATATGTGATCATTTTTTCAGCTTTATTGTTTTGTGGTGAACAAGTAGACAGAGGTTGGAGTTGGCCAACTCCAACTTCTGTCTACTTGTTGCACCACAAAACAATAAAGACGAAAAAATGATCACATATTCCAATCACATATATATATAAAATAATTGATTGATGATTTACAGGATTAAGTTTCATTTTTATTATATACTTTCAATTTTTGGATAATTAATTTATTGTTTCTTTACAATAAAAATAACTGTGAATTGGCTTGAACACGCGTTGATACATTGTGTGGAGTGCAGAGGATCAAAGTTTCCTCCGCACAATGTATCTCGCTTTTGTATGAGTTCAAATTTACATAGACGAAGCTTTCATTGTGCTTCATAGAGGCAAGGACTATGCAGCATTGTAGCTATTAACCTTGTTCTGTATTGGACACAAACTAACTACAAAGGTTTTGGTGCTTCTGGATGTATGTATGTATATATATTACAACTCTAAATCTCGCTGCAATTAATGATTTTAATCATTTATTTTTTAGTTATATGGTTTTATTATAGTGGTAGGTTAATGGTATAGTTTATTGCTCTATGAAATGACATACCATGCAGTTCGAAAACTTGTCATTCTAGACATGTTTGATGATATACTATGTGCTCTATAATTATGTGTTTCTTTTCTATAAAAACAAATCTTCCATAAGAGACCATTTATGATAATCCATGTTGCGTTGGTGTTGTTATATATATATATATATAGAGCGAGAGAGAGAGGGAGAGAAAGAAAGCGAGAGAGAGAGATAAACCTTGTAGTTTAGGTCCTCCTTCTCAAGCTATGGAGGATATACACTTTCCTTCATCCAAGCTCCTCCTCAACTAAGGAGATAAGTCCAGCATCAACAACTTCTTTCTTCTTTCTTTTGCATCATTATGTCATCGGAGAACTTTCGACCTTCCAAAACATCATTCGTTTTACATATATGGCAACAAGGTTGTTTTTCAAACACCAATGTAAACTTCAGTGTCATCGGGGTTCTTACAACTCCCTCTTTCCATCATGCTCAACATCATCATAAGGTCATCATCAACCTTTTGAAAACTATGTACCTGCAAATCTTATCAACAAGTACGACAAAGCACAAGTATACAAGAGCATGAAGTTAACTTTATCAATGAGAGCATCTAGGGTTGTCAAAAAAAACTTTGAATAAGATATTAAACTTTAGATATAAAGACCTAAACCTTGTTAGGGTTTCAATTGTAGCGGAAACAATCAACTAGGGTTACACTTTAATGCCCTAGACTCTTAGAACAACCTTTGCTAAGGTTTTGTCACAAACCTTAGATATTATCATCAAAACTTTAATATTAAATCTTAAATATCCAACAAATAAACCATGTTACGGTTTTTTAACCACAAGGAAAGTATCTAGGGTTTCTCTTCCAAGTCCTAGAATCTTATTTCAACTTTTACTAGGGTTTTTATCATAAACCCCAGATAATATCATCAAAACCTAACAAGCTAGGGTTTTATCATATGCCCTAAATACCAACAACAAACCCTAGAATTAAAAAGGATGGGATTTCACTAAAGTGAACAAATAGTAAAAGATAGTTATTATAAGGGTTGATTTAATCTAAACACCCTAACAAAAGAATCTTTAGCAAAACCCTAGATATGAGAGAATTATTAATAAAAGCAATTTTAAAGTCAAAATGATCATACCTTCTTATATGATGAAGACCTGCTACAATTTTTTATACATACCTTGAGTTGCTTCTTTCACAAACCTTGTAGAGCTTCCTATTGAAGGGCTCCATTTGCAACAAAGCTTCTTACAAATTTCCCTTTAAAGACTCCCTCCTAATCTAGCCACAATCCGTTCCTTTTTAGGATATTCCTGCAAATCTTTCAAGGAAAATACAATAGAGGATTATAATCAAGCAATAAGTATAATGCTGGATAAGTAGAGGAAATTAACAAAGTAATGAAAGAAATAAAGAATACTTATCTTTTGTGAAAAGGTGGAAGCTCCCTCTTGATATGTATTAATCCAAGCATTATGAGGGATTCCTTCAACTTATCAAAACAACTCAAGAACTTTTTAACAAAGCAGATTACATCAAACCCTAGGAACTAAAAGAAAGATAAATCCTAGATAATCATAAAATAAATTTTACAAGACCTAAAACAATGACCTATACTATAAACAAAGGATATGCAAGGGATAACATCTCTAAAGACTTAATAGAATAAATCTTGAACTTCAAAGTCCTCAGTTTTGGTCTTCTTTGATGGAGCTTCAACAGTGTCAATTGTGGCTTGATCTCTTTCTCTTTCTTGTTTTTAGGATTCTTGAGACATTGATTCTTATAGTGCCCCATCTTGTGACAATGATAACATTATATTTTAGAAAAGGTCAATCTTCCCATGATGATTCTTCTTTGACCCTTTAAATTTCTTTTTTCCTCCCTTCTTCTTCAAATGAGCAGAATAGGCATTTGAGGTGGTGTTTTCCACCTACTAAAGCAAGACGATATTCTTCTTAAGTACAGGCAATCCACATTTCTTCAAAGGAGGGAGTATCTTTTCAACTGCTTATTCCAGCTACAAATGCATTATGTTAGGGTCCTATAATATAGGAATCTCAGTCATTTCTGTCTTACTATTAATTTGAGGTCATTTTTCTAAATATCAGTCTTGGTTTCATGAGTGATATGGTCTAGATGGGTCTATCATAAAAAAGGGTCTTGTTTTGGATTGAGTCTCATGTAAAAAAAAAAAACAGTCAAAAGGGGTCTATTTGTCATAATTCAAAGTGTAATGTCATAAAGGATCATGATTTAAAAGGGTAATTATGAGTGGTCATTATGTCATCATGGAAGAGGCTAGTAGTCATGTCATGAAAAATTTGGTCATCATGAGTTAGTTATATTGATGTCATGTCAGTTATAAGAGTCACTTTTGAGAGTTAGTTATGATCAGTTGTGTCATGTCATGGTCATCGTTGCAAAGATATCCCTTACTCATCTCTCACATCAACAAGTGGGCCATCATGATTTCAAAGAAGGCTTTAGTGGCATGTGGGGTTTAAATATGCTTGTGGCTCCCCATTTCCCCTCATTCGTAATTCATCTTGGTTCTAGAGCGGTTTTGGAGGCCGAAGAAGAATGTTGCAGGGTTGGAAAGAGGAGTTGCTACGAAAATCGGCAGTGTTCCACAGGGTCACGTCCCCCCACCTAGGGGTTGAGTTTCCTAGCTCCCTCGCGCTCCAAGGACTTGGGGATGATTGGGGATCGTTTCCCCATGCTCCCAGAAAGCAGTGTACGTGCGAAAACTTGCAAGGGGGTGTTTCCTCGATTTTTGGGGTCGAATCCTCCAAATAGGGTCATTTGCAAGGTGAAAGGGGTCGTTTCCATAGAGAAAAATCGCAATTTT
Source organism: Pinus taeda (assembly GCA_000404065.3). Lineage (NCBI taxonomy): Eukaryota > Viridiplantae > Streptophyta > Pinopsida > Pinales > Pinaceae > Pinus > Pinus taeda. Next base: position 9,004 of record APFE030047525.1, on the reverse strand, counting down.
TTTTAATGAAACAAAAAAAATCCTAATTTTTATGAACCGAGAAGGGTTTAAACTTTATTTTCAATGTTCATTTCATATTGTTTCATCTTTTCATGATATCGCTGGATGCAGAAACTAGTGGGGCACTATCTTAAGCAATTATGCTCATTTATGATTTATCATTTGATATGTTCTTATGTTATTAATTTATTTTCTTTTCCGTTTCAGACTTCAGTTGTAGACTTCAATTTATTTTAAATCTTGATATATGATATATTAGGCTTGAGTCTTGACTCTATAAAAATTTGACTCTTGATGTACCAGACTTGGACTTTTATTTCAATATTCAGTGTTCATAGTTGGAACTTCAATATGGTTTAAACTTTAAAACTTTAAACATTTATTCTCATTGTATATTGTTAATAGTTACACTGTACAATTACAAACTTACATGTATGATGTATGATTACATGATATCATGCTTTTCGTTTCAAATTTGTTTCAGACTTCAATTATATGATTCATCGATTTATCATTTATCCTTCATGATGTAAATGTTATATATTATATAATGATAAAGACACATTATAAATATTAAAATTTCAATGATATATCATATTTTTATATTTATAAGTTTTTAAGACCCTAGCGTCCCCCCACGTTTCCGAAAAATTGGTAGGGAGCTTTTGCATAGGCCGCTCCTGCATATGCCCGCTCCCTCGCCCCCACGTCCCGGAAACTTGGTGGAACATAGAAAATCAAAGACTAGCTATAAAAGTTGGAAACTGCTACGAAAGTTGGAAACTGCTGCGAAAGTTGGAAACTGCTGCGAAAGTTGAAATCTGCTGCACAACTTAAGAACCCGCTGCACATCTCAAGGAATCATCAAGTCGCTGACAATGTGTGCCTTGAACCCTACATATCTCTATTTGGAACTTCAGTTGAGTATCATTGATCAACCCCTTGTTTGGTTGTCTCTCTCAAAGAACCCTAGTCATAGGTGCTGCGAAAGTTGTTGCGAATCTGATAACAAAGGGAGATAGTGTTTTGGAGGCTTGCTTTCATTTTTGGGGTTGTTTCATAGGTTCATAACCTTCATAGGGACATTCCAAGATGACCCATCAGTTTCATTTTGTCAGAGCTAGGCTGCAAGTATACAAAACTTGGAATGCTACGAAACTGTCAAAGGCACTAGGGCTTAATTAAAAATCAAATTTTTGGCATTATTTTTGTGTGTGAGAACTTAAAATAGGTTTACAAGGGTGACAACATCATCATTCATCCATTTTTGCTCAGCGAAAGTTCATGCATGTGATTAAAGCCATGCAAAGACAACTCGCTGCGAAAGTGCACTGCGCAAACGTATTTTCACCATATCTCTTAAACCCTGTAACCATTTGCCCTGAAATTTACAGTAGATGCATGGGGGTGAGATGACTAAACTCAGTTAACTTCAGCCCAAAATGCTTCACGGTTTTCAAGAAACGAGCTACTATCACCTATAACTATTTTTGGATTTTCGGGAAATCCATGAATCAAATTTGGCTCAAAAAAAATTGGAGATGAGGCATGATGATAGTAACGTGCGACAAAAAATCTAGCTCTATCAGACTCACCATTTGGGAGATATTCAAAAAACACAGTCGTTGCGCAAAGGAGGCAGGGGAGACGACGTGTTTTTGACAGTGTCACTTCAAAATCGGTTTCTGACCTAAAGGAGATGAATTTTGAAAAAGTGAAAGAGGTTTTTGTCAAACACTAGATAAATTACAAAAACCTTTCTCAGATTTTGTACAGGCGTTACGGTTTGGGAATTAAATGTGTCACTTTGAGACCCATTTTTCACAATTTTGCCAAGCCAAATTTGTTAACAAAGTTCTAGAATTTTTTAAATTCGACTTGGTGGACCTCCAACTTGGCATAATTGATTCCAAGCTGATTTGGATGATGAAGTTTGAATATTTTTCTACCCAATGCCATGATTTTTTCTTCAGTTAGCATATTTTTGGTTAGTCAAAAACCAAACCCTAGATAGTAGGATATGGGCAGATTTTCCAAACAAAAAAATTCCTAAAGCGTTGTAACCTCATCCTATCTTTGGGAAAAGGATGGATTTCAACCCCCTTTGACTTAGGAAGAGCATATTCTATATAATTCATGAATCTGAATATAAAGAGGTTATGTTGGTCAGATTGGAGAGAGAGACACCTTTAGTGCATTGTATTTTCTGAAAAATTTTGCCAGTGAATGGAAGAATAGAAGGTGATTTGCAGGGATTCATGTGTCAGATCTGGATGGTGTTGTGCTTCTTTGTACTTGTAAGTTTGTCTTATGTGTTTACATCTCTTGAATGTATGTCTTCTTGCTTGGAAGAAACCAAATGCTTAATTTAGAATTCATCTTAATGATACTTTGATTTAGTTTTGCCAAGTGATCTATGTTTTTCCTCTTAAAGCAACATTTAGAATTCATTTGTAGTTTTGATGCTCTATGTGTTGTCTTCCACCTTGCTTACACTCACCTTCCTACAACAATTGAACTCTATTTCATCACCAAGATTGCCTACCTTGCCCCTGTGGAGATAATCCTTTCTCTCTTCATCATCTCACTAGACAAAAATAAACCCCACATGACTCCATGCCCAATGGATCTATCTCTTTTCTCATCAACGGACCTTTGAAAAACAAACCTTATGTAACATTATACCTAGCCTAATATCAAATTAGTTGAGTAATCTAAGTGAGAGAGCCCTCTCCAAGGTCAAAAGGGCTAAATTCTCACCTAGAAGTGGTTTGTGGTTACCTCTGGAATTTCTCTCAACACATTCCAAGACTTTGGTAGTTCTAGTAGGGCAGAAATTGTTGGATGGTGTTGTCATTGATGTCAACCCATGGAATTGACTAGGTATGACTTTGACTAAAAACATCAATCATTGATGTTAAATGGTTAATGAATGCTTCTTAGTAATTGTCAGATTACATTTAGTTGGCAACTACACTATTGGATGGTTGAAAACCCAAGTCCTAGGGTTTGGGTTCCTTACAGTCTAGACTGAGGTAGTACCCCGACTTTGTCGAGGGTTTTTGACATGTTAAATCTTTAAAGTTGTGTTGGAGATGCACATCATTGGGTTCTCCTCAGAAAGATGTTTCTTGTGGTATGTAATATGCCACGTGGTTCCTCCTGGTTTGAGAGAAAATTGAGTTTGAAGTTGAAGACCTAGTTTTGTGGGCTAAAACCCAAGGGGGTAGTGACATGACACCTTACTCACCTACAGTTGTCAATATATGACAATGATTCTCGCTGCAATCTCACTATGTATAAGTTGAATAACTTTATGAACCAAAGACAATAAACCAATCATTGACTTCACAACCTTGGTAGGACCAAATGCACTAAGCCAACCATTGATTTCAAATTATAGTAGAATTAAAAATATTTCTTGCCATAATCTTATTAGTGGTAAACATCAAACATCAAGCATATGAGTTCCTTGTCATGTTTTGAGGAGAGGTCATGATTAGAAAAGTATCCAATCCATGAGCTGCCATCCAAAAACTTCTTAAATAAGGTCAACTTTTGATCATACGGGCCTTTCATCATATGGGCTTTGCTTTGCTGAAGGTCCAAATTGATATATAATGCAAACCAACTAAAGTTATAACAAATTAATAATATTTACATTCCTAAAAGGTGCCTAACCTTCCTCAATTTCCTCAATGACTCTCTTAAGAAACCCTCCCGCCGCAATCTCATTATGTATAAGTTGAATAACTTCAAGAACCAAAGACAATAAACCAATCATTGACTTCACAACCTTGGTAGGACCAAATGCACTAAGCCAACCATTGATTTCAAATTATAGTAGAATTAAAAATATTTCTTGCCATAATCTTATTAGTTGTAAACATCAAACATCACACATATGAGTTCCTTGTCATGTTTCGAGGAGAGGTCATGATTAGAAAAATAGCCAATCAATGAGCTACCATCCAAAAACTCCTTAATTAAGGTCAACTTTTCATCATATGGGCTTTGCTTTGCTTAAGGTCCAAATTGACATATAATGCAAACCAACTAAAGTTATAACAAATAAATAATATTTACATTCCTAAAAGGTGCCTAACCTTCCTCAGTTTCCTCAATGACTCTCTTAAGAAACCCTCCCCTCAACACTATAAAAGACATTCAACTTATGACCTTTGATCTGAAATTATTCGATCTTCTTTCTGAGGCAGCGAAATTTTCTGAGGAAAACAGTTCAGATTTGTTTTTAGGGCAACAGTTCGGATCTCTCTTTTGAGGCAAAGTGGATTGTGTCTAAGTGTTTCTAGCTTAGCAAGTTCTAAGGTAAGGTTAAAATCTTCACTCCTATGATGTTCTTTTGTCACAGGATTTTTGGCACCTCTGTTAGCGCTTGGTCATAGGCTGAATAGACAACTTTTTTGTCATTAGGGCACTCAGATATGTGGAAGTGTGAATCAGTTCCTTTTATGTTTGATTTTGGGTGATTTCATTGTGAACACAAATCTCGGACCTCTTTAATGTTCTGGAACCTCACTATAGCACTTATATACATCATGCCAACAAGTGATTCGCCTATTGTAATGTTGAAGGAACAACACCTTTGATGGAAATATGATTCTTAGACCTAACGTAAAGTTGCTTGAGTTGATGCCTTAATATAAGAAGTATCATATGCTTCACTTTGACTCAATTTGCTAAACCTTGACACCAATATGATAGAGACAATAATTGTGAACAAGTTGTGACTATCTTAGAGTTCAGTGACAGGATTAAGACTGTAATCCCTTATTTAGTGAACAAGTTGTGACTATCTTAGAGTTCAGTGACAGTAATAAGACTATAATCCCTTATATAATGAGAAGGCAATCTACAACAAGACCTTAATAGCAGTTTCTTGCCTTGACTTAACTTGTTGACTGTGACATTAACAGTGACAATGTTGACATCTAAAGGACAGCAAGTGATGTTTGACCTTGACCTCACTTAATTGTGTTAACTAATTATGACATTGATAGTGTGTTGACATTATGACCATTGATATGACAAATACCTATGACTTAATATTATGTTTCTTACTATAATGACATTTAGCATAACAGTTGACAGTTTGACTTTGGCCTGACATTCACCTTTAAGATACTTAAACATAACAAGTATAGTGACACTTTGATTTTGACTTATTGAATGACAGTGTGTTATGAAACCAGCTCACAAAAAGATAGAAAAGATAGATCAATGCCTTAAAATTCAGCCTCTTCGAGGGGGCAACCTCCTTTACATTACACAAATGAAATATTCTTTGATGATTCAAATGACAAAACCTCCTTTCTGTATATAGGAATCTAAGTAGTCACAATATAACCAAGCTGACCTAACAATAATAATATAAAGGCACAAAAATAACAATAGAGAGATTCAATGGGGCACAGTAATAACAATATGGGGACAATAGGGGCACAACAATATTAATAAGGAATACAACTACAATAGTAATGGGGTAATCACTAGTATTATAGGGACCTAACATGCCCCTTTCCTTCAAAAAAGTGTTGT
>APFE030047503.1:0-14043 GCA_000404065.3 Pinus taeda | reverse complement strand
AACATTTCGGATCTCCAATCTGCTCGCGAGTATTGAACCTGTGACTTCCTTTTGATAGGTTAGTGAGGCATCAAAATACTTTATATATTAAAATATTCACCCAAAGTGGTGGATTAGAAACATAAAAAATACGAAATATTCTTACCGTCTGCTCGCGAGTATTGAACCTGTGACTTCCTTTTGATAGGTTAGTGAGGCATCAAAATACTTTATATATTAAAATATTCACCCAAAGTGGTGGATTAGAAACATAAAAAATACGAAATATTCTTAGCGTCGAGTAGCTTGCAAGTATTGAACTGCATCTACAAAATATATATATGAAGATATCCACCCAAATTCATAGGAGCTATTGGATGCACTGGACCTCTTTAAATTTTGCCGTATGAGGGGATTTTATGTTTTTGAAGTGTCTTGGAAGATGATTACGTCATCCATAAACCCATTGGGTTAGGTAAAATTATGATGTTTTGTATAAGAAGGAATTTATCAACGAATATAGGCACCTTTTATACACGTTTATTGATCAGTTCTCTTGATTTAAAAAAAAATATACTGTAGATAATAGTTATTTCCAAATAAGAATATATTTGATATGAATTCACCTCCGGTTTTTGTGGTTGAGTTTGATAAACCACTCTTTTAGTGCTGGACACAATTGGGAAACCACATAATATTGTGAATTTCTATTGTTTCTATGTACTTGATAAACCACCTAAACATATAAGTGATTCATGTCCTCCTTGAGTTGAGTATGGCCATGTTTTGAAACTCCCGAATGAAATTCCCCTTATATCATGGATTTGGCTCAGGAGTGACTACTACAAGTAATTCTCGGCTACAGTGAATCTAAGGTTGGGTTGAAAATCAAAATGGCACCTTTCATTTAGACATTTGTCTTTTTGCAAACAAATGCATTCAGTTGAGAGATGTGAAATTAAATATTATGGAAAGTAATGTATAGGTCTAAGAAATGTTGCATGGTTGTAAAATGTTGGTGGATGAAATTATTGGTTGAAATCATTGAATGTCCTATGAAATTTATGATTTTTTGTCATTCTAATGCTAGATAAATTCTTTAAAATTTTCTCTATTTTCAATGTAGATATCATCTCTGTGATGCTATGCTAATAATTTGCTCATATCTATAGTGAGGGATGCCAATTTCCTGTGTGAAAATGAGAGGCTAATCCCTTGCTTATTTTCCTAAGGAATGGGTTTACAACTGTGTTTATTTTGACCTTGTAGATTAGTCTAAATACATGTGCATGCAAAGAAAGACAATCTTTGTTAAAAGGAAATTGAATGCCTATATTAAAACAATTTGTTCATCAATCTTTATTTTATAAAGTTGCAAGCATAGGAAGAATAGCTGTATCATTTTTCATTTATGTAAACTTGTAAATATATTTTTTCATTCTATAGGCCAAGATGAGTCAAGGAAATGTTAAATATCAGAAGGGATACTATAGGGCACACACACACACACATATCCATTAGATGCATAGGTGTAAACCTTTTATACAATAATTGAAGTCTAGGCCAAGTCTATCTACAACTTAGAAGGGATAAATCTATAGCATCATACACATTCACTTAAGGAAAGGATTCATTTTATATATAAAAATATGTATTGATTTTGGTTAATGCACAAAAGTGGGAAACCTTAAGACTGGAGGAATAGTCCTTACGCCTCTTACGCCCATATGGTTAGGCCATGACCAATACTAAAGTGGAAGAGATCCAAACCATTGATATCCTGAATGCACCTCCACCATTGGATTAACTATAGGTTTTACCTCAAATTTTGATAGATCGAGTTTTATCTAGCAACAAATAGGGAATTTTACCATCCCGGGCATCAAAACACCAGGCCATTGGTCATTGCATAGATATGAAAGTGTTGTCAAGGGACAATGGATGGAAGTTAGTAGTTGGAGAGAGTATCTGACTTCTAATAAATATGTATTCATCTTGTGGCACTAGACCAATGGGCAACGGGCTAAACACAAATGCCAAGGTGCAACGAACTGAGGAATTGGTATTAACAGACATTAGTAGATGTGAACCCTTCTTGTTATATAATGTAGAAAGGGTTTCATCTTAGACCTTAGAGGTTTTAACGAGTGGATCATTGAGAAAAAGGTTCTTTATAGTTTTTGGCAAAATTGTCGTAGCGGACTACCAGGCCATCAAACTTAGAAAGTAAATTTCAAGTGAAAAAGGGGACTGGAAGGTTCCTATACCAATAGGAGTCATAATTTTGAATGACTAAGGTTAAGCCTTATAATATTTTACATACCTTTGCTTTCTGCAAATGTTTTCCATATTAAAAAATTAAAAAATTTAAAGAGGGTATGTCCTAAAAGAAATATCAAAGGACAAAAAGAATAAGAGAAGGTCAAAAAATGAAAATATATGAACCCCAAAAAACGAAAAGAGACCATGAAAGTGTGAAATTCTAAATGTAACTACTATTTACTTTGTGCACAATAATGATTGTGTGCAACTTGTTATTCATGCCACAATCCATGGTAATCAAACTGTTTAATCTTGGTTATTTCATGCTTTGAATTTTATGTTTATAGATAGAGTATAAAATCTAACCAAACAGTTAAATCTTAGCAAATAATTAGATAGGTAGAGAAAATTAAGGGAGCTCATAAGTTTAATTTGAGCCCTTGGATGATATTAAGTTAGAATTAGATAGATTAATTTTCAAAAGAAAAATGGTTGATAAAGGTTTTCTACCCTAAATCAACGCACATACAATGAAGAAAAAATGGTAGGGCAAGTAATCGGTAAGTAGAAGAAAGGTTGTTGAACTACAAAGTTGATTGAATCAAAATACATGCATCAACCTTAGACACATATTTCCTTATGTATGATCAATTATGGAAGCAAAAATAAAGGTTTTCAAGTTAATGTGATTAACTCCCCCTCATTCATTTTCCCCTTACTTACTAATTTCCTATCTACAAGTATGTTCTAAGTACTTTAAATCCTTCAAGTCAAAGAGGCTCATAGCGTTTCTCTGACTTTTGGTGGGACCAGACACCCAGCTTAATGACTTATGGACATCACGTGCTAGAAGCCACTTCATAAAAGTCATCCCCATTCATTTCCCTAATAAAACCCCTTTTCCTAAGGTTAAACGTCATTTGCCTAGGAAAAGTAAAGCAACTCCATTTCTAAATCCCTTTTAATTCGAAAAACCCACCAAAAACATTTTATCCTAAGTATAAAGTGTATGCACAAACATTACCTTTTTACATAGGGGTGTATCCACCCTACCCATCGCATTTCATATTAATTTTTTTATGTAATTATATAAACCCCCATATACCTTTTCCCTTCTATTAATTAAATCCCATAAATAGATACCCCCAACGCTTAGTTTTAATATAAACTATAATATTTACCCCTTATCCTGATAAAACAGCTAAACCCCATTATTAAACCTTGCCTGATGAATTAAACCAGTGATTAAATCTTAATTAATCACAAACAACCGAAGATTAAAGTCCTGGACCCCCCCCCCCTCGCCCCCCGAAGCTCATTCTCTTATCATTTGCACACCTCCCTTTCCCAACTGTCATTTGATCACCATCCCCCTGATCCTACAGTCCATAGCCATATCATTCGTGCCCAATGGACGATTATTATCTGTCCAATAAAGTGGTTTTCCCCGAACCACAAATGCTACGTGTCAGGTGCAGAGGTAGATTGGGTGACCCCTCCTCAATACTGCCTTCGCCATAAAAGTGGTGCGATGGCCTTGGAAACTGCCTCCCCACTCAGCATGATAAACGACCTACTATTCATAATATAAAATTCCACACCAATTTACCCATTACCCGTTAAAACCCAGAAAACCCTCATTTTCGTGCATTTTACTTAGTTACACAGTGAAACCTATCAAACCCTTCCGGCACCACCCTGAGCCTCTGAGACATGATTTCACCATGGATTCCCTCCTGAACACCTTCTGGACTTTGTCCACAGTTCTTCCCAGCTTCAGTACCGCCTCCGGTCACCTCCTCACAGCCCTGTGTTTTATTAACAAATTATTGTATTTTGCAGGTAATTAGCAAAAGACCAGACCTTGGGTAAACAATTTTGATATTAGTCACAAAACTTATTTACTCCAAGACTCGAAAGGAAATATATTTAACAACCTTCATTCAAAAGACGAAAATAATTATACATGGAACAAAGAAAGAAATCATTCACACAGAGACATTGATTGTTAAAACAAAGGAACCAGGCAGAGAATACAGTAAAAAGACAAACATGTCAAACATACAGAAAGTTTATCAATATCCATTACCATATGTTGATACATATAAAAAACTAAATAATTTATTGTTGAAATACACAGTAAAAAGTTAAAATATACAGTAAAAGTAAAAACACAATAAAAGATAAAGACAAGTCAGCATGTCAAAGTGTATCATTGTCAAAGAGTATTAGATGAAAGCTTAAAGTTACTAAAGCATCCAGCGTGAAAGTTCAAACAACAAAGAGCATATAGGGCTAAAAATCAAACCATAAAAGCTATAAGTACTACAATAAATGGGACATCATGAAAGAAGTTCAATAGTTGTCCCTATCTTCTTGCAAGAAGATATTTTTATTTCCTAGATTAAATCTTAAGTTAGTTTGAGATATTTTGTAATAATTTTTGTGTAAATACTTCACAATTTGAAGTATGTAGGGTAGATTCTTAGACATTCCTATAGAAGTTTGATCAAGAGATTTTAAAGCTATTGTATCATCGACTGAGCCAGCAAGCTGGATTGATGAATAAAGACAAGATGTTTCATAGGATTCATGTGTTAAGCGAAGTGCAGACAAATATTTTCTTATATTATCATTATCTTTCTTAATTTTTTTCCATAATCTTTAATGTATTTCCGAATCTGAAGAGTATAACTAGAAAAATATCTCAGAATTTGTTTAATTACACCCTGTTTTAACAGTTAGGCATATAAATGTTTTCTACTGATATCTAAGTTAAGGAATTCTTAATTGCTCATTAGTTTAGGTTGTTTCTTGCTAATCCAGATGAAAGTATTCTTAGTTTCCCTTTTCTTCGATTACCCTCTATTCCTCGTTTATATCCGGGTCTGAGAACCCTTAATTACTCTCTCACCCTAATTAAAATTATTTCACCCCACTGTCCCAAAGACCTGCACTTAACTCTACTAGCTTTCCCTTTGAACATTCCCTTTAGTCAGTTGATCTAGTTATGTTTCCCCTCTGTTGAATCCATAGCCCAATGGACTTGTTAGGGCCTAGATTTGTCTCAGGCTGAAAAGACAAGGTTCCAGGGCCAACATCAAACCACGCTCAGCCTCATAGCTAGCCCTACGAGGATAGGAGAGGGCTCTCTCCAGGTCAATCTCGGCAAAAGGTAATCAATGAGGCTCGAGATGACTAAATTTGCAACTGATCTTAGGCTAGGTATTAAGTACAAGGAGTTTGAGGTTGATTTTTGAGGTTTTTTGTTGAATCAACGGGAGAGGCAATTTTGGGTGCGGGGATGAGACACAGTTTTTGCAGAGGTCCGATTGGGGCAAGGAAGGCGATCATCTTGATGCTTTAAAAATGAATGAGATGGATAGATCGGACTGGCGAGGAGCTAAGGAGAGCAAAAAGCTTTCAAGGATTCTCCTTAAACAGATGAAAACATGGAAAATCAAACAAACCTAAAGGCAGAGCATAACGATCTATGGATTCTACCTTAACACTTCATTTGTTTAATTGCAGAAGATGAGAGAAGGAAAATGATACACATAACAACTTACAATTACTGAAAGAAGAACACCATCAACACATAAAGCCACATGGATCCCAAACAGTGCTGCAAAACCCTAATCTTTCCTTTGCCAAAAATGCAGAAGTGAATGTACAATAGAGTGCCAAGCTTTTCCCAATAGTCCAACCATGAAAAGGACTTAGAAATTACATAATATAGGCAAGCCAACCTATTCACTTGCCTCTAGGGGTCGAGCTCATCATTCTAGGAGCTGTTTCAACCAATTCTAAACAAAGCACTACAATCTAGGCAGTCAAAACAACTTGCCTCTATAAGGTAAGAAATTGATTCATTCATTAAATTTTCACTCTTTAGTGAATGAATCTTATAGAACAAGTAACCAAGTGTCAAAATTACATCATTTTCACTCAATTACGACAAGATAAGTCAAAAATTACATCACAAATCAAAACTAGTCAAACTGGCTGAATTTCTGAGCTGAAAGATGAAAAATTGGGCCAAAATCCTCCGTGCGCTGCTCTGATTTCTACATGCGCCGTGCTACTTTGCTGCTGATTTTGAGGCACTTTCTAAAGTCCAAATTGAGCTTAGGTTGTCTTGTTGGAAAGCCCTGTCTATCTAATTTCCAATTCAAGCGTAATTTTCCAATTTGGTGTCCATTTGCCCCTCCAAAACTTGAATCTCCTAAGACTACTTCCTATGTGTCAAAATAGGGGCAGTGAGGTCATTTTTTGCATGTTTTTTGACCTTTTGGGGACCCAAAACTTGCCCAATTTTTTTGTCCAAGTACCAAAATTCATGATTTCCCATGAAAAATCCAAAAATGCAAGCCATTTTTAATTTGGAGCTCCCAATCCTATGCGTCGCGCAAGGTGCGCGGCGCATATAGGGAAAAAGCCTGTTGTTTAGTGCAAAAAATTCCAAAATGTCAAAAATTTCTCCAAATTTCTTGAAATTTGGACTGTAGGTCCCCCATCAAGTGCCATGCTCAACAAAAGAAGCTTCGGTCAAGACTTGGAGCCTATCATGTGTTTTATGCCTCCTTAGTACCCTCCTGGAGTATGCAGTTTCAGTTGTAGAGTCGTTGTCTTGGTCATATGATGTATCAGTGCCCGCCTCCATGGTGTTGAAAGTCTATGCCAAGTGTATGATTGATTTGTTGAAAATGAGGAATGAAGGTTTGATGTCTTTGTCATCAAGTGCCAAAATATGCCAAAGGGAAATGAGGAGCTGTGAGGAATATGGAACAGTAGGTATTATGGAGTGAGGGTAAGGATATGGTTCAATCAATTGAAGTCTGCAATGTGAGGACAGTCACTTGATTATGTTTTAATAGTGTGAGGTTTGGGGATTTATGTATAGTAATAGGGTTTAGGGTGTGGGACTGTTGTATAGGGTTGGGAGATTTTTATAAGGGCTAGGGTTTTGGAGTTTTGGGATTTGAATGCAATATAGGATTAATGAGTTTGATGGGGGGGGGTAGGAAATGAGGAAACAAAAGGGAAATGGGGAAGGGGAGAGTCCTTGGTGACCAAGAAATAATTCAAGGCCCCACAGCAAATTTCCTTTGAATGTATTTTAAAGGGAGGGTTTACATTCTTGTTTCAACGACTATCACCCATAAACCACCGTCTCTTATCATAAAATTTGCTACAATATCAAGATAGCAAGCCTACCAGGAAAATCTAGGCAAAGTAATAGCAATTTGGTGAAGTTTCCAACAATTTTAAGGCTTGAGACTATATGCGTCATGTACTCTATATGCGCCGTGCTAGTGTAAATTTACACTGGAAATTTTCTCCATGTTCGTCGCGCTCTTTATATTCGCCGCACCTTTTTCCAGGCAACTTCTGGAGGCCTTCCCGGTGTCCAAATTGGGTATAGGATAGCTCGTTGGAAAGTTCATTGAGTCTACTTTCTAATACAACTCGAATTGCACAATTTGGAGTTCATTCGCTCTATCAAAAATAAAATCTCCCAAGACTGGTCAAAATGTGCCAAATGAGGTTGCCTCAAGGTAGAGTGTTGTTGCCGTCAACTTTTGAATGCCTTCATCAACTCGAAATTGAGGTTATGATAGCTCATTAGAAATATATTTGTGTCTAGGTATCATTTGACTCATCAAGAAAGTCATTTGGCCAACCAAGCTATGAGAAAACTTGATTTTTCGAAGGTCACTTCAGAGGTGCATTCAATTCTCGTGAGGCAATGGTATTTTTGACATTTCTCTAAAACCATGACAGTTGTGTAAAAATTGAAGGATTTTTTGCTTCCTTGGCCTGTTTTGGACAAAAACCTCTCTCAGTTTTCCAAAATTCATCTTTTATTGCTCAGAAACATCATTTTAGTGAAACCTATCCTGATGTGTGGAACAAGGGAATTGTCGAAATGAAGCGAAATGAAGGGGATAAGGTGTTTCTAATTTCTTGAGAAAATTTTTGGAAGTACGGAGGGATGTTAGGAAGCAGGGGAAAGTTGGAACTCAGAGATTGAGTGAGGGGAACGGGTCCAAAAGGGAAAAGCACAGGTCCAACCTAGAAAATTACCACGTTGTAGCAAGAAACTAGGGTTTGTGCGAAAATGAGGAATTTGGGGGATCTCTGTAATGGGAAGTGTTTGATAAGGTACTTTAAGGATAGGGGAAGGTGTATGAACATCAGGATACAAGATTTGCTAATGATTTGACCATCCAAGAGAAATTAGCTTCAAAACCCTAGGAGAGGGAAATGAACCTTGCCTAGGCGCAACTGAAGCATGAAAAAGGTGTAAAATGACCCAATGGAACCTGACATGATGATGAAAACCCAATGAATGATGATATACTCAGCTGAAAAGTGACATAGACCGACACTTGTACAACTTTGAAAGGAGTGGAAGCAAACCCTAGACCTAATGCCTAGTGACCAAATTTTGCTTGAAGACTCACTGAAATGACAAAATTTGACTTTGACACTTTAAAATCACTTTGTAAGAGCAAGTTTGATCACTGGAGGAAGGCTGGAAAGACTGACACTAACAGGACTGAAGACTTCATTCTATCCATCTATTTTAAGGATTCCACCATCCAATCTCGAATACTAATAAAAAACACCCAAAACATTCATAACTAGCCTAAAAATCCCAGCGAACAAAGACAAATCATATAGAGAGAGCCCTCTTTGAGCCATAGGTTGGCTAGAGACTATGCTCCAATGTTGGTTTGTGGTTACCTTGGTCATTTTCTTTCTTCTAATAACTTCTAGAGAAATCTTTAAGTGATAACATAATGGCGACTATACTAGGGACATCAAATCCTCAGTCCTCATAAAGCTTTAAGAAAATTTTAAATCTACATTTTGAGCCTCTTGAAGTTATTTATTAGGAGTTATTTTGAAAAATCTCACAAAAACAATTAAAAATTTTGGAATTTTGTCTTCTAGGAACACTCATTTTACTAGGGCTAATCCAGATCTAAACCCTGCCCCAGTAGTTCATAATCTCAACTTAATTTCAAGTAAATCTAAAAAAGGAGAAAGTTTAGTTAGCCAAATACAATTAGTTAAAGCTAATTCATGTCCTGATGAGTGGTTATTTTTTAGAAGAACTTCCCTTTGATGTGCCATTTAAGAAGCCATTATTTAGAAGAAAATCTAAAAATGCAATCAATGAAATTGTTCTAGATCCTGATTTTATTGCAGACCTTGAAGTTCAACAAGCCAAAAAATCTATTAATGATTACATTATGAGATCTCCACAATCATACATTAATACTGCCATGACCCCTAAGCTTTCTAAACAGTTTTCCATTACTTTGAGTTCACCATTTTTCCCTTCAACTTCAACAATAATACCTTCTGGAGTCCATTCTTCACCACCATTTATACCTTCACTCCCTAACCAACCTATCATTAGTCCTAGTTCTTCATCCACTGCTGCATCCTCTCCAAGTACCTCAACCCCACATCTCAGCCCCTCCTAACTTACAACAATGTGAAACAGATATTCTCCTCTTGTTTTACCCACCCAACTTCATGCTATGCTTGCAAATTATTAGAGTAAGATTTTCCTATTTGATGCTACTGGTCATTACACTACCCAGCAACAGGTAAATTGGCTTTAGTCAAAGCCATTAAGGACTTTAGGGTATACATCTTATATTTTCATATAGTAGCCTATGTTCTTAATTCAATAGTTAAAGACATCCTAACTCAGGATGATCCTGATGGGAAGAAGGGAAAGTGGATTGCTACTAATTTAGAATATGATATAGAAATTAAACCTACTAAGTCAATCAAGGGCGAAGGTTTAGCCAAACTCATGGCTGAATTGAACTGTCAGACCTTGGATATAAACTTTATTGTAGCAATTGATAATGAGGAGGAGATGGTGACTCCAAAAATCAGCCAGGACTTTATTGAATCACCTTGGTATGTTGATATCACTTATGTTTTATTGAACTTACAAGCTCCTCCTGAATTATCTATGACTAAAAGCAGGTTGTTGAAGATGAAATCCTTGAAATTTTGTATATTAGACAATTCTCTGTTTTGGAGAGATCATGAAGGTATTCTTCTCAATTTCTTATTAAAAAAGTAATTTGATAAATTTTTGGAATAATTTCATGCAAGTGATTGTGGAGGACACCTTTACTAGAAGACCACTGCAAATAAAATCCTTAGAGCCAGTTTCTATTGGCCTGCCTTGTCTACTGAAGTCAAAAAATATGTGACATCCTGTCACAAATGCCAAATTTTTTAGGGGAAGAAAAAGCTCTTACCTTTACCCCTCAAGCCAATCTCTGCAGAAATACATTTTCAACAATAGGGTTTAGACTTCATTGGTGAATTCGCCCACCCTCCTTTGCCCAGCACAAATGGATCCTCATAGCCACAGATTACTTCAAAAAATGGATAGAGGTCATACCTTCAAGGCAAGCCACAGATACTGTTATCATAACCTTCCTTGAAACCAATATTCTATCAAGATTTGGATGTCCAACTAAGCTCATTATCGATAATGTAGCAACCTTTAAATCCAAAATAATGATAGATTTCTGCAATAAGTACCATATCACCCTGGGCCATTCTACATCTTATTACCCTCAAGGTAATGGACTGGCATAATCCTCAAACAAAGGCCTAGTAAACATCATCAAGAAGTTACTAGAGGACAATAAGAAAACTTGGAATAAAAAAAGCTAGTCAATGCCTTATGGGCAAACAAATTGACTACTAAGAAATGAATTGGTACTTCTCCCTATCAACTAGTTTATGGGATGGAGGTTGTCTTTCCATCCTCTTTAGGAGTACCATTAATGAATATACTTCAAGAATTGTAGGTTGAACCAAATAGTATCCAAAGAAGAATCAACCAAACTATTCATCTACAACAAACCAGAGAAGAGGTCTATGTCAGGTCTGAAGTTGTGTAGGAAAAGATTAAAAAGATTTTTGATAAGAGAACCAAGGGTGAAGATTTCTACATTAGTGAAAAAGTGCTTAAGTGGGATTCAAGGAGGGAAGACAAAGGCAAACATGGGAAATTTGATTTCCTATGGAAAGGTCCCTATGTCATTTATGCTTACAGAGGAAATAATTCCTTTTTCTTGAGAGAAATTAATGGTACAAATGCAGAAGGTGGGCTAGTGAATGGTCGAATGCCAAAACATTACTTTGAACCAAGTTACTAAATTTCATTTGCTATTTATACATACTTTATTTATAAAATCCTAGTTTGTATTGGATGGTGATCTTTGAAGTTGAAGCCCGAAAAGGCCCATAGCTTTAAAAGATTTATTGTCAAAAGTATCAATAATGCAGATTCGCAGAAGGACACTTTGCAACGTAACATCAACAACAATTCAAAGGCTACTGATCTTCATTAGTTCTTGACATATTTTTAGAAGATGCCATTCCCAAGTGGAGCCAATGTTAGGTTCCTATACCAATAGGAGTCATAATTTTCAATGACTAAGGTTAAGCTTTGTAATATTATACATACCTTTGCTTTTTGCAAATGTTTTCCATATTAAAAAATTAAAAAATGTAAAGAGGGTATGCCCTAAAATAAATATCAAAGGAAAAAAAGAATAATAGAAGGTCAAAAAATGAAAATATATGAACCCCCAAAAACACAAAGAGACCATGAAAGTGTGCAAGTCTAAATGCCACTACTATTTACTTTATGCATAATAATGATTGTGTGAAACTTGTTATTGATACCACAATCCATGGTAATCAAATTGTTTAATCTTGGTTATTTCATACTTTGAATTTTATGTTCATAGTTAGAGAATAAAATTTGACCAAACAGTTTAATCTTGGCAAATCATTAGATAGGTAGAGAAAATAATAGGAGCTCATCAGTTTAATCTAAACCCTTGGATGATATAAGGTTAGAATTAGATAGATTATTTTTCAAAATAAAAATGCTTGATAAAAGTTTGCTAGTCTAAGTGGACCCACATACAATGAAGAAAACATGGTAAGGTAAGTAATGGGTAAGTAGATGAAAGATTGTTGAACTACAAAGTTGATTGGATCAAAACACATGCATCAAGCTTAGACACATATTTCAATATGTATGATCAAATATGGAAGAAAAATAAAGGTTTGCAAGTTAATGTGATTAACTCCCCCTCATTCATTTTCCCTTACTTACTAATTCCCTATCTACAAGTATGTTCTAAGTACTTTAAATCTTTCAAGTCAAAAAGGCTCAGAGCATTTTTCTGACTTTTGGTGGGACCAGACCCTCGGCTTAATGACTTATGGACATCAAGTGCTAGAATCCCCTTCATAAAAGTCATCCCCCTTCATTTCCGTAATAAAACCCCTATTGCTAATGTTAAACTTCATTTTCCTAGGAAAAGTAAAGCAACTCCATGATTAAATCCCTCTTCATTCAAAAAACCCACAAAAAACATTTTATCTTAAAGTATAAAGTGTATGGACAAATATTACCTTTTTACTTACGGGTATATCCACTCTGCCCATCACATTTCATATTAATTTTTGTTGTAATTATATAAAACCCCATATACCTTTTCCCTTCTATTAATTAAATCCCATAAATAAATACCCCCAACCCTTAGTTTTAATATAAACTATAATATTTACCCCTTATCCTGACAAAACAAATAAACCATGTTATTAAACCCTGCTTGATAAATTAAACTAGTGATTAAGTCTTAATTAATCACAAATTGCAAAAGATTAAAGTCTTGGGCCCCTTCGAAGCCCGTGCTCATGGTAAATTTTAGGGGCGAATTATAGCCCACATGCGAAATTTGAGGGTTTTTACATTTTAAGAAGGCGAAATTTTTATTAAAAACCCTTCTCATGTAATTAGCCCCAATTTTATTTAAGAAATAGTTATTTTTATTTTATTTTAGCCCAAATAAAAAACGGGCAGATAAACTAACCGAACCTTCATTTGGCCGGATTCGCTGGTTTTGGGAAATCGTATTCCCTTAAAATCGCCCAATTTTGATATTATCCCCTGGTATGGGAGATTAAAATGATTTAATACCTTACATTGGGCACAATTTTTTTAATAGCATGGGCCATTACCACATGCCCAAAAACCATCTCTCATTTCACAATCAAAATATTTATAAATATTTTATTTGAATTTAATTTTATAAACATTTAATTAAATCTAAAATAAAAAATATTGTAATACTTTAAGATATACTCTAAATCCCTATCACATTAAAAATATATGGATATAAATAAATAGTTATAAATAAGATCCATCTTTACCATATAATCCTTTAGTCTAATAATTGTAACCATATAACTTTATTAATAAGCACATAAAAATATAATACTTATAATATTACAATTTTTTTAACCATGGATATTCACCCCGAATTTATCATGGACATTATTACACTATGAACATGCTTTGTTACAATACCATGGACCAATACCATGACTTATCAATACCACATGCCCAAAAACCATCTCTCATTTTACAATCAAAATATTTTATAGTTTTTCTTTTAATGTAATGTTATTACATTTGTGGTATGGAAAAGATATTGTAATGTCATGTTATGTTATCTAAGCATTATGACTCAATCATATTAAAAAAATTGATTAGTTAATTAATTAAAAATTAAAATATTTTGACTCAATGAAATTACATAAAAATAGAAATTACATTAAAAATAAAATTAATAATTATAATAATTAATAATTAAACAAACCTAGATCCATTTTAACTTTGTATCTATCTAGAGATTTGATAATTAATAACCCTATGTTAATGGAAAGTCT
>APFE030047502.1:0-10874 GCA_000404065.3 Pinus taeda | reverse complement strand
TTTTACTCGATCAATCTTTTTTATTGCTCTCCAAGTACTCTTCTTGTACATACTTAATTATCATATTTCTTATGAACATGAAATGTAGTTATTCTTTCTTAGTAAGAAACTCTGTGTGTTGATAACCATGATGACTAGACACACCCACCCACCCCCAAACACACACACACACACAATAGAGTATCCTCGAGGTCTTTGTAAGGTTCATTGTTTATATCTTTTGTGTTTATTGGACTTATTAGTTTGATCACACATATTGAAATTTTCGACACGGATTTACATAAAATTTATTTTGTTCAAATTTGTGATCGTGAGAAATGATAGGATAAGTATGGAGATCTAAGATAACCACTTAATAGATATGTGGAAAATATTGACAAAGAGACTTGGTGTGCGCATGATTCGAGAGAAGGAAGACAATGTTCCTGTCACATGCATCATAATCTATTGTTGATATTTTGTAGCCTTGCATAGGAGTATTATTAATATAAACATCATTCCCAAGTATGCTTGGCGAGGTCTACTATAGATGAAAGCAAAGATAGCGAGGGAGTTAGTCTCCTCTCATTGTTCCTTGAATGAATATTGTTTGAGGAATGTTGTGACACAAGTCTTTGTAGGTAGGGGAAAAAATGCAAGATTCATGGATATGTCCTATATCTAGACCTTTGAAAGATGAAAGGTTTGTTCAAAATTCTCCAATGCATTCAGTGAATGCTATAATCCTTTAAATATCCTTTGTCCTAACTCTACAAAGACAACAATAGGGAGTTAGTTCACAATATGTGGAAGAACCTAATGGAGTTTTATTGTGACATTCATAAAGTTGCATGATTGAGGTTGGGATATTATTTCTCAAGAAATTTCCCAACCCTTCAGAGAAGAGGGAGACAAAATTTGTTTCCAACAGAAAGAATATCTTTTAACCTACACAATTTGCTTCCAATAGAAAGAATATCTTTTAACCCATTGAAAAGCATGTTATTCTTCATTTTAGAAAATCCCATGATTTGCCCCCGAGTACCATAGTTTAGAAATATTGTCTAGGAGAGGCATATAGGTGAGGAATCATGGTATGCATGTGATTTCATTTATTCCGTCCCAAACAAAAACTCAAGAATAGAAAATAGAGGTTACACATTTGTACAAAATCCTTTAACAAGACTCATCGAGTCATGGTGATTGTTAGTGCTGCCATGGCATCCCCATGAAAGAGAATGTGTAGCAATGATAAAATCGATATTAGTGTGGATGATATTAGAGTTATTGAAAACGGATATTATGTTTGAAAGAATACAAAAAATGATGTTTCACAATAGCCTAGCCGAATGTAGGAATTAATAACATGTTTCTTTTTTCCAATGTGGTTAGGGAGTACCATGCCCTTGAGCGAAAGACCACCATGGCATACCTCAATCCATGGAAAAGTAAGTGGAAGATGGAAGAAGTGTGAGGAATAGTATTGAAGTGCGATTGATGGATGGCATTTATAGCTAGAATGAGTTGTAATTATTGCGTGTATGCATTTTTCTAATATTTTGTCTTCTATGTTTGTACAAAAATAATCTAGATGTTGTAAATGCTGTGAGATGGTTATATGTGCTACTGCATTTGCATGTGAGATAAATCACGTGGTGCCTTGAGAGATAAGGTGATGAAAAGTAGGTAGGAAAGGTACAAGGTTATGTATGAAGTTGTCTATGAAAACATTTTTAGGTTATTGGATCAATTGCAGTTTATTAGCATTTTCAATGATATTATTAGAGAAGCCGAGTGTGCTCCTTGTAATCCTTTTTGGCATTTGTCAAAAAAATATATTGAGCCAAGCGAACTAATGTGCAAGTGAAAATTTTGTTGGAATTGACTAAACTTGATTATACAAACAAATATTCATAGTATAGACAAGTCTCTAGAAAAAAATTGTTGTGCACCATTTGATATTATATTTTTTAAGTTGGTAATATCCATAAGAAAGTGAACCAACAATTTCTAACTTTATAATATTCATGAATAAATAATAATAATAATAATTAAAGAAGAAACTAAAACATTAATATCCATGGCTTATCCTTTTAACTATCCAGACTAAACCTAAACCCACTACAAATAACATTTTTATTTCATTCATTCATACAAAATTAGAACATTAATATCCATCACTTATCCCTTTAAATATTTAAGAAAAATACCTAAATAAATAACATTATTCATTCAACAATAATAATATAAATGTTTGGAAATCTTTGAGTAGAGCCAGATTTTGCAACAAAATCTTAAATAAAAGATAATGTGGGATGGGGATGGACAAACATAAAATAGACAAAGGTGGGCATGGCTTTAAACAGGCAAGCAGTGGTGTTCTTTCACTGAGCAAAACCTCAGTTCAAGCCGGCAGAGAATGGAGTGGATTTTTGAGAGAAGCCCCGAGAGTTAATTAATTAACACATATATATGTGGGTGTGTTGGTGGAGGGAGATGTTTATGAATTCCGATTTCAAACTCAACGGCCACATTTCAATTTTTATAATAGTGATGAACCGCCTCACCTCATTACAGACGGTGCACTACGAGATTGACGGATTCCAAAATCTTTACGCATGCCAGCTTGACGGATTCCAAAATCTTCATGCATATGAAATGAAATCCGTAACATATAATCCCATCCGATATCGATATCCGTATCATTTGTGTATGCAGGCCATATTTGGGAGTGGGGTTGTGCAGGTGAGGTGAGGGGAGGCTGGGAATCGTGTTCTTTCTTTATGACACACAGGAACAAGAAATAAACGTAGAGAGGAGGGCAAGATTTGAGAGGTGCGGCTTTTGAGAGTCACTGGGCATTGTGTTCTTCCTTGGTTGATTATGCCCCTGCCTATGGGAGGGTTCGGGTTCCATCTGTATTCCCGTACATTGGATGCTAAGAGTGGAGCGAGCTTCACAATCCCGGAACCCATGGAAGGAATTTGTGAGTTGACGGAGCAGAAGTTTGGACATAGTGGGGATTTTTAGGTGGGAAGAAGCAGAGCGAAAGAGAAGTTGGGATTTATTTTCACCTGTTTTTTATTTCTTTTAATTTGTTTTTTTTCAAGTATGGCCATGCTTAATTAAATAATTGTTGTTTCAAGTTTGGTCTGTGTCTTTGTTTCTTTGTGGGTTTTTGGTTTTGGTTTTAGTTTTCTTTGTGGGTTTTTGGGTTTGCTTTTAGTTTTAAGGTTGATTTTTTGTTTTGGTTTTGGTTTTGGTTTTTCTTTTAGCATGGGTTTAGAGGGAGAGGAGGCTGGCTTTAGTTGGTTGGGCTACTAAAGAGAAGAAAAGAGAAGAGAACAATAAATGGCATCCAGGTGTGCACTTTTTTATTTTTTATTTGTATTTTAAGATGATTCTGTAATAGCCTATCTAAATTAATTGTGTGTGGTTGGAATATTTTATTATACACATTTATTTTCCTAATACTACCTGTTTTGGCTTTGTGTCTAGAGAAATAAAATTATAGTGTAGAATGCATACTGTGGGTGTGGGTTTTTGCTAGCATCTAGCTTCCCTAATTAACAATTTATTCAGAAATAAAACTGACTAAGGTTTAAATGTATATGTGCTATTATTATGGCTTTACTTTGTATTCCAACTCCACCTCTAGCTTCCTAATTAACAATTTATTCATAAATGAAATTGACTAAAGTTTAAATGCATATGTGATACTATTATCGCTTTCCCTTGTATTCCACACTAACTCCAATTCCATTTAAAATTTGACAAAAAAAAATCCATCTCTGATGCCCTTCAATTTGTAAGAGCTCAGAATAATGGTTATGCCTTCTTTTCCTTTAATGTTCTTGAACAGTTACGGATTATAATGTTAGTTGTTAACATAATAGAGTTATATTTTTGAGTATCGTTGTTTTGTTTTTTCTTTTAATAAAATTTAAATCTAAGAAATCTTTTTAAAAAAATTATTGGGGGTTTATACGTTTTCGTTCCTTCTTCGGCTTCTATTTCAAAGATATGGTCTCAAACGACCCCACACTTGCCAGAGGGTCAGCGCCCCTACTTACTCCAGCACAGCTAGGTACGTATGGATGCCCACGGCAGGGAATGTTCCCTAGTGGGGTGAACCAGTTATCAGTCAATTTTGTTATAATAGACGCTCGAAATAAGGGCCATTGGTCTCTTATTTATTTATTATGTCATGGGTAATTAGACTTATCTGGTCACAACTATAGTTTTCAGAACTCATACCTCATTGGGCCCTTAAAAAAAATCGTGGTGGATAAAAGTTACAGGGTATCGACCTAAAAGGGTGGTTAATTACTTTGGCATGGCATCTTTACGTTCAACTGCGGCCCTATTTCGCTTGCCTGGGTGCCTGCCTCTGCGACCCCGTAAGGTAATAGGCTCTGCAATAACCTTTGCTTTTGCCCAGTGCTGCTTACGGTTTTGTGATAGGGATAAGTAAGCAAAGCAACCCTAATAACAGGTTTGTGCTAATGAGTAGTTTAGGGCACTTTTCATATAAACCGTATAAACGCCCACCCCTCCCCTAATAACAGGTTTGTGCTAATTAGTAGTTTAGGGCACTTTTCATATAAACCGTATAAACGCCCACCCCTCCCCTAATAACAGGTTTGTGCTAATGAGTAGTTTAGGGCACTTTTCATATAAACCGTATAAATGCACACCCCTCCCCCCCAAACTTTATTAAAAGAAAAAACAGAACAACATTACTCAAAAATATAACTCTATTCTGTTAACAACGAATATAACTCTATTCTATTAACAAGTAACATTATAATCCGTAACTATTCAAGACCATTGAAGGAAAAGAAGAAGGCATGACCATTATTACCATCTCTTACAAATCCAAGGGCATCAGAGATGGATTTTTTTGGTCAATTTTTAAATGGAATTGGAGTTGGAATACAAGGGAAAGGTAAAGCGACAATGATAGCACATGTGCATTTAAACCTTAGTCAGTTTTATTTATGAATAAATTGTTACTTAAAAGAAAGCCATAATAATAGCACATATGCATTTAAACCTTAGTCACTTTTATTTATGAATAAATTTTTAATTAGGGAAGTTAAATGCTAGCAAAAACTCACACTCACAGTATGCATTCTACACTGTAATTTTGCTTCTCTACTAGAGAGACAAAGCCAAAACAGAAAGTATTAGGAAAATAAATGTGTATAATAAAATATTCCAACCACACACAATTAATTTGGACAGGCTATTACAAAACCATTTTAAAATACAAATAAAGAACAAACCATCTCATGTTATCTTCTCTTCTATTCTCTTTAGTAGCCTAACCAACTAGAGCCAGCCTCCTCTCCCTCTAAACCCAAGCTGAAAAAAGAAAACCAAAACAAAAAATAAACCCTAAAACTAAAAGCAAAACCAAAAACCCAAAGAAAATCTAAAATCAAAGACAAAAAGACACAGACCAAACATGAAACAACAATTATTCAATTAAGCATGGCCATGCTTGAAAAAAAACCAAACTTAAAAAACAAGTGAAAACACCTAATAAATTCCAACTTCTCTTAGGCTCTGCTTTCTTCTTCTTCTAACCTAAAAATCCCCACCATGTCCAAACTTCTGCTCCAAACAACTCAAAAATTCCTTCCATGGGTCCAAGTATTGTGAAGCTCGCTCCACTCTTAGCATCCAATGTATGGGAATACAGATAGAACCCTACGATAGGTAGGGGCATAATCAGCCAAGGAAGAACACAATGCCCAGTGACTCTCAAAAGCCGCACCTCTCAGATCCTGCGCTCCTTTGTACATTTATTTCTTGTTTCTGTGTGTCATAAAGAAAGAACATGATTCCCAGCCTCCCCTCACCTCATCTGCACAACCTCCCTCCCAGATACGGCCTGCGTACACTAAGGATATGGATATCGATATCGGATGCCCACCTTTGTCTATTTTTTGTTTCTCCATCCCCATCCCACATTATTTTTTATTTAAGATTTTGTTCCAAAATATGGCTCTCTTCAAAATTTTCCAAACATTTATATTATTATTATTGAATGAATAATGTTATTTATCTAGGTATTTTGCTTAAATATTTTAAAGGGATAAGTGATGGATATTAATGTTGTAATTTTATATTAAAGAATGAAAGAAAAATGTTACTTGGAGTGGGTTTAGGTTTAGTTTAGATAGTTAAAAGGATAAAGCTATGGATATTAACGTTATAATTTTTTCTTAATTATTATTATTATTATTATTTATTCATTGACCATGAATATTATAAAGTTAGAAATTGTTGGTTCACTTTCTTATGGATATTACCAATTTAAAAAATATAATATCAAATGGTTAGTTTAATAGAATAGCTTAATATTATATTGGTGCACAACATTTTTTTTCTAAAGATTTGTATGTACTAGGAATATTTGTTTGAATCATCAAGTTTAGTCAATTCCAACAAAGTTTCACTTGCACATTAGTTCGCTTGGCTCAATATGTTTTTTTGACAAATGCCAAAAGGGATTACAAGGAGCACACTAGGCTTCTCTAATAATATCATTGAAAATGCTAATAAACTTCAATTGATCCAATAAACTAAACATGTTTTCATAGACACCTTCATACATAACCTTGTGCCTTTCCTACCTACTTTTCATCACCTTATCTCTCAAGGCACCACGTGATTTATCTCACATGCAAATGCAATAGCACATATAACCATCTAACAACATTTACAACATCTAGATTATTTTTGTACAAACATAGAAGACAAAATATTAGAAAAATGCATACATCCAATAACTACAACTCTTTCTAGCTATAAATGTCTTTCTTTCCCTTCCAACCATCCATCAATCGCACTTCAATATTATTCCTCCCACTTCTTCCATCTCCCACATACTTTTCCATGGAATGAAGTATGCCATGGTGCTCTTTCACTCATGGGCATGGTAGTCTCTAACCACATTGGAAAAAAGAAACATGTTGTTAATTCCTACATTGGGCACACATTGCTAGGCTATTTTGAAACATCATTTTTTTTCTTCTTTCAAACATAATATTTTTTTCAATAACTCTAATATCATCCACACCAATACCGATTTTATCATTGATACACATTCTCTTTCATGGGGATGTCATGGTAGCACTAACAATCACCATGACTCGATGAGTCTTGTCAAATGATTTTGTGCAAATGTGTAACCTCTATTTTCTATTCTTGAGTTTTTGTTTGGGACGAAATAAATGAAATCATATGCATACCATGATTCCTCACCTATATGCCTCTCCTATATCATTTTTCTAAATTGTGGTACTCGGGGGCAAATCACAGGATTTTCTAAAACCAAGAATAACATGCTTTTCGATCGGTTAAAAGATATTCTTTCTATTGGAAACAAATTGTGTCTCCCTCTTCTATGCAAGAGTTGAGCCATTTCTTCAGAAATCATATCCCAAACTCAATCACTCAACGTTATGAATGTCACAATAAAACTCCATTAAGTTCTTCCACATATTACGAACTAACTCCCTATTGTTGTCTTTGTAGAGTTAGGACAATGGATATTTGAAGGATTATAGCATTCACTGAATGCATTGGAGAATTTTGAAAAAAACTTTCATCTTTCAAAGGTCTAGATATAGGACATATCCATGAATCTTGCATTTTTTTCCCCTACCTACAAAGACTTGTGTCAAAACTTCCTCAAACAATATTCATTCAAGGAATAATGAGGGGAGAATAACTCCCTCGCTATCTTCGCTTTCATCTATAGCACACCTTGCCAAGCATACTTGGGAATGATGTTTATATTAGTAATACTCCTATGCAAGGCTACAAAATATCAACAATAGATTATGATGCATGTGGCAGGAACATTGTCTTCCTTCTCTCGAATCCTGCGCACACCTAGTCTCTTTGTCGATATTTTCCACATCTCTATTCAGTGGTTATCTTATATCTCCATACTCCTCCTACCATTTCTCATAGTCACATATTTGAACAAAATAAATTTTATGTAAATCCATGTAGAAAATTGCAATATGTGTTTTCAAACTAATAAGCCCAATAAACACAAAAGATATAAACTATGAACCTTACAAAGACCTGGAGGATACTCTATTGTGTGTGTGTGTGGGTGGGTGGGTTGGTGTGTCTAGTCATCATGGTTATCAACACACATTGTTTCTTACTAAGAAAGAAGAACTACATTCCATGTTCGTAACAAATATGATAACTAAGTATGTACAAGAAGAGTACTTGGAGAGCAATAAAAAAGATTGATCGAGTAAAATAATAATAATAATAGTAATAATAATAATAATAAAATATTTGTGCATCACTAGAAACAAGATTCCTCTACGAAGATTAGCATACAACTGTAATATTCCATTATTGTAGACATGCAAGAAGTGTTTCAATATTAGTGTAGTAATTGTAAACAAAATATTGATAGTTGTAAATCAACAAAAGATTCTTTCCACATAAGTTACATGAGAGCTCGAAAACCCTATGTATCTTTAAGATTAAGGCAATTGTATCCCATAGGAGAAGACTAGAACAATACATTGATGAATGTATAATGAAAAATAAACCCTACAACACGCTTCACCCTTCAAAGTCCTACATGAACCCATGTTATGCATTTTTACCACATTATAGATCCTTAAGTCGACATCCGTGAGAAATCAAAAATAAAAACCTTCATACGAATTTGTGGATAAACTAAAATTATGTCCCTCGCATTTTTTAGGGCACAAGTGCAAACATGAGTGCAAGGCCCTCGCTAGGGCTACACTTATCTATAAATGCATTTTACAAGTTGCAATATGCAATTAAGTAGAGGAAGTTGCTTAGCCATGACGTGTCAAAAAGAGATGTAGTGTTATTTCGAACTTGGAACCCTTTCAAAGCACCTTGAGTGAGGATAGATCCCTGGAAAGGGAAATACTTTCTTGTATTTCAAGCTCTACACTCCTTACAGTTACCTAGAAATAGAATTGTGAGAGTTAGAATCACACTAAATTCACAGAAATGTAAATTGAGAATTAAGTGGTTCAAGGGACAGTTACAAATACTTGTAGAAGGGGTAAAGGAGAAGGAGATCATGAGGAAACACAAGCATGTCAAACACCATAAAATAATATTATATTTTGATATTTGAACGAGAAATATTACCTAGTGAAATTGGAGCCATAGATATTTTTTGGAGTGGCGAGAGGTAAAAACTTAACGAAGTTATTGTCGCAAAGGGAGGAAACCCTCATCGCCTTTAGGAAATGTAAACATGCCATGTTAACAAGTTAAGAACTAAGAGAGTCACAGAGGAAGCTTAAACAAATGCAAGACATATACAAGTGAAAGAAATAGGAAATGAGTGACAATTTCTTAAAAGCTCTCTTCTACCCATAACTCACCATGAAGATGAAAACCTCTCACACAAAATACCGGGGAACCCACACTTAGAATCATAATACAAAGGAGAAATTTATAGGTCATCCCTCAAGACAAATGAAAACTATGTTAGGGTTTGGAGGAGAGGTGCAAAGCACCTACCTCTCCTCGTGAGAACAAAAATTACAATGATACTTCGACAAACGGTTTGGATTGGGTAGTTACCCAAACCCTTACCCGAAGCAATCTCCTCCATCGATTTCAAAGATTAAGTCATGAATGTCGATGACACCTAAGGTACCACCTCACGCAACGCAAGCATAACCACATATCATAGTTGACCTCACATGTATTGAATCAAAGCATCTACATATAATACATGACC
The DNA here is from genome assembly GCA_000404065.3 of Pinus taeda. Taxonomy (NCBI): domain Eukaryota; kingdom Viridiplantae; phylum Streptophyta; class Pinopsida; order Pinales; family Pinaceae; genus Pinus; species Pinus taeda. The sequence goes on along the minus strand of APFE030047502.1, from coordinate 1,117 downwards.
TACACATCGTGTATGGAAACCATATTATAGCTCTAGAACCTTGCAAAATAATTCCCTCTAGGAGAAATTAATATTATGACCATGAGACTTTGTATGAATGCCACTAGATACTTCCATAGGCTATGAACTAAATTCCTAATGTTGTCCTTATTGAGTTGGAGAAAGACTCTTCAAGGATTCCAAAATTCATCGATAACACTCGAGAAATTTGAACAAAGGTTTTGTCTTTTTTTTTCTCAAAAGTTCTCATCGAGAGAGGACGATGTTTTCTTTAGTTCAAGAATGGTCATGCTTAGAAATTCCTACTTTGTCTTCATCATGGCCTCTATTTCCTTTTGTTATCCTCTCTCATTTGACAACTCATTTACAGTTTCCCCTTCTACAACACATGACTCTCATCTCTCTCCTAAACTTGGTGAATGCGAACCGAGAGTTTCTTGATAGATTTTATTGTTTCCTCACATCCCCCCTTCCAATCAAGCTCAAACTTACTCTTCATATTCTTATTCAAGGACATCTTGTTAACCTCATTAGAAAATTTACAAATTTCATTATTTCCATATGGGAAGCTATTTGGAGTAGTAGCATGACTAAGATCATTAAGTTCTTGCCCCATATTTACCATGGATATTTCGAAATGGAAAGAGCTTTGGGAACCCTCGTTGGCTCGGATTTCACCCAAAACCCTAGTCGCTCAATCTTCGCTTTATTTGCATGGATTTTCTGCAGATCGTTCAATGGTCACTCTTGGCGATTTGAAAAATAAGTCTTTTCCTTTTGCATGTATGGTTGGAGATCAAGCTAGCTCTTCTTCAATTTCGTACAGCTCTATGTTGAATTTTGGTTCTCGTTTTTGTGTGGTGCAAGCTATTTTTTCCGTTTACATTTTTGTGGATGAGGAAGCTTTAGACTGTGAAAAGTATTTTTCAAGGAATGGTTTGATTTTCAATTTTAATGGGTTATGTCCATGGTTTTTTGATCTGTATAAATCCATCTCTAAGACATGGAAGCCCCTTTCAACGAAAGAATTGAATATTTACCCTGGTGCACGACGTTTCTTCATTATGGTTTTCGAAAAGATTGGAGACATAAGGCTACATGTGAAGTTGGGCCATGG
>APFE030047500.1:0-10870 GCA_000404065.3 Pinus taeda | reverse complement strand
ATCTTACAAGATTTATAATTGAGTAAAATATTCGTCATGCCTGGTGAGAGATTCGCCAAAAAATTATATATACATATTATATTATTGATAAAATCGCCTTCCATTTTTCCTATATACCATGGAGATTCGCCCATTTATTATACTTATAAATTTAGTGGGGGTTCTTAAAATTTTCCCTGGGGAAAACTCGAGGATTCAGTTCAAATTCGAAAGGAAAGTGACTCATTCCAGTACAACCCCAGTTTATAAATACAGTGATAATTCTAGATACATGCTAAATTATGGCTATAGGAAATTTTCAATGTGTCATTTATGTGGGTACTCCTATGTTATATTATCCTCTAAGCATGAAACTTCTATTGGTGTTACTCGTTAGTTTTAGATTTATATTTGTATATTGTATTGACTATTGGAATTATTGCACCTGTATGGGTGAGGTGGCCGAATAGTTATGATTATGCACACGAATCGCAAAATAATAATTACAATATGAATCTATGGATATTTAACTATTCACGAATGTCTTATATGAAGACGCTTGATCTAGGAAAATAATATATGTGCAATAATGTATGAAGGAAACTCTACTAGTGCTCGAATCAAATATAGTGCTTTTGTGTTATATTAAGGTATTTTAACTCAAATATTTATTGAGGAAATACTTACTTTCATGTGCATGGGTCAATTGATTTTATAGTCAAGAGTACATAAAATTTCCCTTTGAATTGATAAGATAGGTTGATTAAATGAACGAATCATTAAATTATATGTTAGGATGAAAAATCAATAGGAAATAGAAATAGAGCAGAACTTTGTGAACCATGTTAAATGAAATAGGTATACTTGTTGATACTTAGAGTATTTAGTGGTGTATTGTCCATAATCGACTGATATAGTCAAATTCTAGATTCCCTCCCCAAGCTTACCAAAGGAGATTAGCTACAACATAATCCAAAATTCAAGGAATGATACAAACGTAGTTCTAATTTCAAAGTGAGAGAGAAAAATAAATATTAAGTTATGTCATGTTTGGAACCATTAAGTGAGGTATTACAATATCTGAAACTTATTTCTAGTAGTTCCTCTTGGATGCACGCAAGGAAAATAATATCATTTTAACTACCAGTAATGGTACACAAGTCTCAAAATAATTAATACTACACTAGAAAATGGATTTGGAAAAAGGAAATTACCAAAATAATGATTAACTCCTCGAATAGAACTCGTTGAGAACTCGTTGAGAAGGGAAAATTCAATAGTGGTTACAGAGACATAAATCCCATAAATCCCATTAGGTATTTACAAATTAGATAGAATAGGACATTCCCACTTAATTATTTGACGTACATCAACGAGTTTGTAAATCAATTGTAGAATAGTGTATATACATAAAGGAGAGAAAAGGGAAAACAAACATGTTATAAACCACATCTTATGTGAAGGTACAATGAATAAGAGGAAAGAAAATAAAACCATTCTCCAACCAAATATGGAATATATACATACAAAAACCATACTTAATCATCATATATGAATATTAGACGTAATTAAAAGATAAGAGAACTAACAAATGGAAGGAATTTATATAACTCATCGAACAAGGAAGTATATAATCACTATGAGAAAAATTTTGAAATACATTTCCTTCGAAGAAAATAATTAATAGAAAAATTTCCAATAGGGAAATATTTAGCCGATCTCATTAAATATCTAGAGGTCCATACCCTCTCCTTTTTCAGTTCCTATGTTTGTGGCCACACTAGAAAATCTAGTAGCAACCATTAACAAAGACAAATATAAATTGAGAAACAAGAGAAACAATTATCTCTTTTATTCTTGAATGACACCTCTGAGAAGAAGAAGTTATGTAGTGGAACTGAACTCGGTGTGAGTAGAATATATTAGGAGGTGTGAGACTGAACTCTAACCATCACTTGGTCCTTAAAAAAAACCATAAGCCTACAGGTACCGAAATTACCTGCAATAGTGGAACCAGTTAGTTAGAACCCTACTTGCAAGAATGGGAACCATAATGGAATATATAACAAATATAATCCATAAAAAATCAGGTTGGATATCTATTGAGGATGGGGTTTCACTGGAAACGGAGGTTTCATAGGAAGTGCCTGAAATTTCAAAAATTGGGGCAGTCGACCTACCATGCCTGGGGTTGCCAAGAAAATATGCGGAAGAATGTAATAATAATAGCATATAGGTAAGCATACTTGTACCCATGTCGAGCAAACAAAACTAAACATCTTTTGAATAAATCTCCCATTTTGCACGTCGACCCATGATTAGAAATTTTAGGACATGAAGGGACAAAAGCTCAAATTCATATAACTAAAGCCCTAATAAACTAACATTGAAGTATTTTTAAGTAGAGTAACAAGGAACGGGGTGTTTACCTATAATGAGAAATGAGAAAAAATTCTCGATATGTTATGACCATAATTCAAACTGGTAGTATCAACATGGCTCATTGCAAATATAGACATAGGCATGGTAAAACATCAACGAACATTACAACTAGATTAAAGGAAATGTATTCTTAGTAGTGGTAGGTGGAAGTGAGAAGTAATGTTGGTTGAGGGCACAATAACCTTGAAGAAAATGCATCCGCTAACATCCCCATTCCTCTCATGGAAGCCTACATGAGCTCGACACTGCAGGAACAAGATTAGAAGCTGCCAAATGTGGAAAGCTATAGCCTCCACGATAGGTTAACAGAGGAGGATTCACTTCTGATATTGGATGGAATATGGCTCCAATCCTACCGTAAATGGGTGCCTGGTGTATTAGGCTATGTGAAGGTCACATGGGTTTATTATGTGTTGCATATTATATTCACCCACAGGAAATGAAGCTGGCCATACATACTCTTCTCACTAAATATTAAGGTGAAAGGAACAACTCAAAAGCATTGATGTATGGGAGAGATTTAGAGAAAAAATCTTACTTATACGTTTTGGAGACTATATATGAAGAGGGTAATATCACCAGTGCGGACTATGACCCATAACTATATTCGATTTCGTGTAGACACCAAGGTAAGAGAAACATTGTACGTGTCACCATGTATAAATAAGTAAAGGATATTATGATAATTACGTATTCCCATGACTCTAGCATGAACCCAAATATTTGAAATTATGGAGGTTAATGTTTCCATCCAACATCTTCAAGGGAGGAGACAATGGACAATAAACTAGAACTACCAAATGATCCAATGGCTAGTTAATTGAATAGTAGGTAACACGGTAAAAAATATTAGAACCACAATATATATCTATCAAGCAACATTAACAATAATATATATGAGAGTATATAATATAGTCAAGTGATGGGTATCAACTAAGAAAGAAATGGTAATATTTGATTACCAATTATAAGGCTATGTAGAAACCTTTTTTTTTATACAAGTTAAAAAAAAAATTATTATGTAGATGGAGGTATGTTACATGAAGTATATTGGGTTTTTACATGATTATCTCTCACATACTTTGTTGTTATTTGAACCCACTATTCTTGACTTGGCTAGTGTGAAATCCATTCACCTTGAAAGCAATGGAAAGTATGAACAAGGAAACTATTCAAAGAAGGCAACAACAAGGGAAAAGGAAGCAAATCCCTCTTATAATCATTGCGAGAAAGAAGGGCATGATGATGATAATTGCTAGAAAATTCATCTAAAATTAAAGCCAAAGAGGAGTGGTAGAAAAGAGAAGCATAAGACAATAGCCATTATGCAAGAGGACCATGAATTTAAGTCCGGAAATGAGGACATGGTCACGACTACCATATTTGTAGGTGTTGCACCAATTGGCCATGGACATGGATCAGGTGATGAGATGATTATTGCATCTCTTGGGATTACAAGTGACGGACATATTGAATTTGGTTCTGATTCGGGCGATGACAGAAATATTGCAGTTGATGTTGTGCTAAATATGAGAAGAGCCTCGAACACTACATGGCTCCAAGAACTTGACAAGATCAATGAAAGAATTTAAGAAGGTAATGTTGAACTGAGGAGACTCCTACAAGAAGCAGAGGTGGAGAAAAGAATTTGCAACCTCAATTAAAAGCCATGTAGTAGGCCTTAGAAAAGTTACAATTGACAATCCATCATCACCGACACCTAAGGTAAAAATTGAGTTTTTAATTTTATTTCTCTTTATGATGATGATTTGACCACTTTTGAGAAACAAACTATGGGGACAGGTTCAAATTTGATGAAGAAAATGCGGAATCAAGGTAAAGGACTCGACTTTAATGGGAAGGGCATTGTGAATACCATCAAAGTGGAGGAATTTCCCTCTTATGAAAGACTTAGTTATGTGAGAAAGAAGGTTAGATAATGTTCCAAGAAAAGAAATGATTGATCAGTGATAGATGTTGACAGCACATCACAACATTCCAATGATATTGACAATTACAAAGGAAGAGCTAAGGTGAGTTGTCCTCATTAAAGTCACACAAATACAATCATTCAAAGAAAGTCAAGAAATTTTGGAGGAGAAAGAACTTTTACGGCCAATGCAAAAATGACGAACATCAGAGCGCCACATGTGGGGAGCTCCATCTAGAGTAGTGACTTCATAAGGAATAGAAAGAACCTATCAATGAAGCAATTCAATTAGATATCCAACTATAGGAAGAGAACCCATTAACCTAGTTGGGTATGAAATGGGTAGCATTTTTGAGTAGTTCAGAAAGGTCACATTTTGTAAATCACATGTTGTGACATGTTTTTAAAAGTGATGAAGTGCTTTCCATCACTAATGAATGCAACATGTTGATACTTTTGGCCGTTTTAGTTGATAGCTTGGAATTGGTTGCTATTATGATTATGATGTAAACTTGACCATGAGTGTGTTATAAAATATTTGAAAGTATGTCGTTTTTTTTGGTCATGATTGGCCTTATAAAGAGGACATGCATTTTGTAAGTTGTAATACAAGTCTACATAGAATACAACGGTTGATTCGTCAGATATGGCTCTGAAATACAAAAGTGAAAAAGGAAGTGTGGCTTCTTAGGGAACTTGTTGTGTAGATGAGGGATTATAGTAGATTATAGATCGTGTTTATTATTTCTGAGGACCAAAAGCTCCTTAGTGGGGAGGAATCATCTAGGAGGATCCTAAAAGGCTAGTTTTTTTAGGTCCAAAAGAACTCAGTGAAACATATCTCAAATTGAATAGCTCGTCATTATGAATAAAATGAAATGAATGACACCTTAATATGAAATCGTATGCAAAAGCTATAGCATGTTGAAGTTTTTGACAAACAACTAAAAATTTTTGCAGGCATGACCCACAAGCTGCCACACGGCAATTGACGTCAGCAGTAGGGATGTTGTTGTCATCTGTACATACAGTGGTGTGCCAAAATATTAGCCATATATTGGATCAGTCTAGATTTGTCACATGGCAAGCCTGAATTAGCTAGATAAAGCCCAATCCAAGGGTGCCATTTGGCCCAATCATAAGACACCATGTTGCACCTCCTGACTAGCTGGTTCGACTTAGACCATGACATATTTAGGAGGAAAATTGGTGATGATTTATTTGGAAGTTTTGGTAAATTTGCGGACCAAATTAGTAGACAGGTGGCATCAAAAGATAATCTTGGAAAAATGGGTCTGTTTATTGCCATATTGATGGACAAACGAAACCAGAGACTTAATTTGGAAGAACAAATAATCATTTAGTGGAATTCAAAAAGGACATGGAGTTCTACTACATTCAATATATATATATATAGAGGGAGAGAGAGAGAGAGAGAGAGAGAGAGAGAATCTGTAAAGGGTCAAACACGGGACCTCTACGTGCCCAATAGACCCACAGGATTTCCATTGCGAATGCATCAACAATGCCACGGTAATATTAATTCCCTCTCACATTTATTCAAACACATTGTTTGTACACTGCTAGGGGTTAGAGTGGTACATGGAACTTTACAGACACAAAAATGGAGATGGAAGAATATTCAATGGCACATTCCCTAGAGCCTAGAAGTCATAGTGACAACATTTGGTTAATTTTATAGTCAAAGTTTAGGATTGTTTTCCAAGGATATTATCGTGCAGTATGTTTCTTCATCCGAGTAGTGCATTTTCAGGTCATCACTAGAATTGAAGATATAAGGTGTAATATCTACCATGTATGCATTTTGATTACTTAGAATAATCTAAAATGCCTCCCTAGTTTGAGCACGGCTCAGAGACATAGTGCACCTTGGACAAGCTTCGTTATCAAGTTCTGGTGTTCTCTCTCTTCTTGGTTTCCTTTACATTTTTTCTTGTTTAAGTTGTATGTGAATAAGGTTTTTCATACACTTTCACATGTAGTTATGCTAACATCACAAAAGTAAGATATTTTTGAAGATGAGGGGTGCTTTAGTCTCCCAAATCATTCAGGTATACAAAAGTATGATAACAATTTTCTCAATTTTTCAGTTTCTAGATAGGCTATAGTTATTTATATGTTTATGTCTACCACTGACCTTCCCTCACCACATATATATTACCTCTATTTTAACAAAACATTTGTCACTTTTCACAGAGGGTCATGAACATGTCATTACCAAAAGGAGAATAAACATTTATACACTTAGCTTTCTACATTAACATAATTATTAAATCCTATATCCCTCTTCTTGGAATTCCACACTTAACATTCCTCCCCATTTATGAAAATATTCTTTATCCTCGTACACCCATGCCTAGGAAAATATAGATGGATTAAGTTAATTATTTGAAACTAAAGTGGAAGATAAGAGGACTCATTCTAAGAAGCACATCTCCCTAAAAATTCACTTCAAAAAGTATGGACCTTATCAACACTATATAACACTCAAGGATACTTCTTGATGTAGGAGCATCGTTCCACTTTCTTTTATTTGTTCAGAAAAATTGCAATGTTAATATTTATATAGCTTTCCTTATGTGTCCCTTCAAGGAAAACTGTAAAAAATGTGTTTTTTATGTTTGTGGATGTGTGATTTTTATGGGAATTTCTTTTGTTTGTTACCAAGGGGCTTCTAAAAATAGGCCTAGTCATTGATTTACAAGAATTTGTTGTTAGTATCCGACCGATGTTTTCTAATGGTTATTTTCTCATTTGAGATTTCATATATATGTATGATTGAAGGGCCCTGTGAGTACGAAGGATGGAGAAAAAAATAGGAACTATTTTCATTGTGTTATCAACAGTTTATATCATGTTTTACCATTATCCAATCTCCAAATATCGAGCTAATTCTCGTGACTCATTATTCACTAAAAATATTTGTATCAAATCCCTCTTCAACGACACAAAAAGGATGACAATGTAGTTCTTACTAGTCTCCAATCGACATAAATTTATATGAGAGAATAATGTCATGTTTTGTTAGAAAAGTTGAGTTGAAAATATTTTGAAGGGAGTTCTAATATTTAATTTTGAAGAATAAATCCTTGTGTAGGAGTCTAGTTTCATTAATATATAGTTCACTATTTTATTCATCATAAGTTGAAGTGATAGATTAATATTCATAGGTCAATCCTCCAACTCTTCTTCCATTCTAGTGATTTCACAAATAAATCCTGACCCCAACCTTGTGCATAAGCCCATCAGATAGTCGGTAGTTGGGGCTATTGGCATAGAACTTGGTGATTAGTTGAGTGATCAAACCTGACCTCAATTTGGGTCCTACCTATACTCCATATTAACATTTCATTGGAAAATAGTGAAAGGTTTCGCAGAAACTCTCGTCTTGTCCTGGAAACCATGTGGACATTGAAAAATGTGTGCAGGGCGCTCTCTTTGAGGTGTTATTAAAAGTTTCTTAAGAAACAAAGATGAGCCTGAAGGGGTTTTCCCTTATGGAATTTGTAGGCCAAGAGCGCGTGAAGCTATTTTGAATTGTTTTTTATTATTTTTTAGGGAAACAAAGAAAATTATTCATGGGATTGTTGCATTAGTTGTGGTGATAGAGAATTCCTTTGAGCAATGAAAAATATTGTAATAACAAGAAAAATTGAGAAGTTGACAGGAATTGTGTTGTTTGTATGCCACCAAGAAGAGGAGGTTGAAGAAGGACTAAAATGGACAATGGCTAGATATTGGAGTTCAGGCATATCCAGGCAAGAATGGAAGCCATGGAAATCATCAACATAATTTAAGGCAACCCTTCACCTCATTTATAAATGCTGTTGTAATTCATAAAAGAAAAAAATGTGTTTCATGTTTAGCCATCAACCTAATTAATTAAGGAAACCCTTCATCCCATGTATATATAAGGTTGTAATTCATGACAGAAAATAAAAATTCCATGTTTTTAGCTATATGATATGAATTTGACAGCTTTGAATAATTCAATTCATGTAACATGAATTTTTATTTCACTTTCAAATACATAAAATAACTTTAAACAAAAAAGCATGATCCAAATGGGTAAATTGACTGTTGAATTAGAGATCCTCAATTACATCTACGATATCCTCTATTATATCTACCATAGATTAGGTTTCCATCGTTCTTCTCAACCTCCCTTATAATACCACTAGCCTAGATCCATCTAATTTTGGAAATATCATGTGCCGAGAGGGATACAATCCCTTGACGTGAATACATTCTTTTTGGAGATTTTAATTTGAGGAAAGGTTTGCACCTCGAGAGATTTGGTCCCTCTCAACGCATGAGAGATCTAGATTTAGATGGATCTAGGTTGGTTCTAGCTCAAGGAACCAATTCCACATTTTTAGATTATCATTATTTTATTTATATATATATCTATATATATATATATTATATATATATATATTTTATATATATTATATATATATATATATATTATATATGTATATATTTGTTATATTTGAGATAAACTTTATACTTTGAAATTTACATTATGTTTCTTTCCTTGAATGGTTTTTACATCTGTGTTTGGATTTGGATGTTAATGTTTGTGAATGTTACAATTTTTGTGTTATATTTCTATATGTGTATGTAATTGTCTATTAGTAATTAGTTGGTTATGAACAAGGAAGACAATATTGTCAATAACTTGAAGGAGGATTGATATTACACATCTATTTCATTTAATTTTAGGTATCACAGTTTTTGACAACTAATTAATTCTTAATAGTCTCCCTCTTGGTATTACTAAATATACCTTGAACAGTAGTTGTAATTTGAAATTTTTTGAGTTATGTCAATCTATTGAGATCATAGATATTTTCAATAACTTTAACGATAAAAAATGACAAAATAAAAATTTTGAATGGAAGGTGACAATGTAATATCATTGAATGCAAAAAATATGAATAGTAAGAATGTAGCCAATTACAAATAGTCTTCATTGTGATCAATCTCAACTATTTTCTTCTACCATTCTTATTTTCTATTGATTATATGAAAAGTGTAGTTGAAATAATAAACCATTCAAATATTTAACTTGATCTATTGTAGTAAATATCTTACCTTTTCTCTCTTTCTCTCCAATATTAATAGGTTGAATTACTATAACACAAAAATCAATACAGATTGTAAATAATCTTTTTGTGCTTACATTAAAATCAATCACACTATTAATTTGATCACATTAAAATTAATGTACCATCATGCATTTAGTGACATCAAATTAGAAATCAATGTCTACACTAAAATGAGTGCATCTAGTGCAAGGAATCAAATATAATAAACAATCAACATCTACATTGAAATCAATTCATCTAGTGCAAGCAATCAAATAGAAATAGAAATCAATGGTTAAACTGAAATCAATGCATCTAGTGCAAACAATCATATAGAATTAGAAAACATCTACACTAAAATCAATTCATCTAGTGCATGCAATCACATAGTATTAGAAATCACATGTACACTGAAATCAATGTGTCTAGTACAACAAGTCAAATATTATTAGAAATAAACATCTACATTGAAATCAATTCATCTAGTGCAAGTAATCAAGTAGGATTATAAAGTACCATCTACAATGAAATCAATGCATCTATTGAAAAAAATCAAATAGGACTATAAATAACCATCTACACTGAAATGAATGCATCTAGTGCAAGAAATCAAATAGAATTAGAAAACATCTACAGTGAAATCAATGCATTTAGTGCAAGAAATCAAATAGGATTAGAAAGAAACATATATACTAAAACCAATTCATCTAGTGCAAGCAATCAAATATTATTAAAAATCAACATCTATACTGAAACAAATGCATCTTGTGTAAGAAATCAAATAGTATTAGAACTCGCCATGTATGTTAAAATCAATGCATCTAGTGCAAGAAATGTTCTTTCCTCGCCCCCACCCCCCCCCCCCCCCCCCCCCCATCTTCCTTCCTTATCTTTGTTATCTCACACCTCAAAACATACACACCACACTCTGCTACATCCTCCATTTCACTCCCTCTCTCTCCTGCTCTCTAGTCTTCTTTTCCCTCCATTTGTTAAATAAGAATTTGCTAGGGGGGTGGTTCATACCATAATTTAAAGAACAGATACTTTCTTTTCTTATTTTACTTTCAGTTCCTTCATATGTTCTTTCTTATATGAGAGCATTCATTCATGAACCAGTAATATACTAAACTTTGGGATACACAGACTTGAACAACAATATCATGTAAAGCATACTTTTGACATAGTGTTTTCACGTGGTAACCCTGAGGGAAAATACCAGAAATTTGTTTTTTTGTCTTATGATGTAATTTAAGCACCAACTTAATTACATGTGTTTTCTTGTGAGAACCAACTCACTGGAGCACCAACCATCTTTGTTTCAACAATAACCAACTTCCCAAGAGGCACCAACCCCTTAATTATTTACGCACCAGCTTGTCACTACCACTGTTCTACTTTTCCATAC
>APFE030047499.1:61284-73351 GCA_000404065.3 Pinus taeda | reverse complement strand
ATTATCACAGAAGATGGAGATAGGTGGAGTACAGTTGATTTGAAAATCTTGCAAAGTTTGTATCATCCAAAGAAGTTGTGTGCAGCAAGATGTAGCAGCCACATATTCTGCTTCAACTGTAGATAGAGCAATGGAACTTTGTTTCTTGCTGAACCAAGATACTAATTTGGACCCCATAAAGAATGCTCCACCACTAGTGCTTTTTCTGTCATCCACGCTTCCTACCCAACCTGCATCTGTATATGCATGAAGTGTGAGCTCTGCATTTCTAGGATACAATAAGCCATAGTTTGTGTTCCTTGAAGATATTTGAATATCCTCTTAACTGCTTGAAGGTGTGCCTCCTTTGGATTAGCCTGAAATCTTCCAACTATTCCCACTGCATGCATGATGTCTGGCCAAGTTCCTGTTAGATAGAGTAGACTACCAACCATGGATCTATAGGTTGGTTGATGGACTGCTGCTGATTCATCATTAGCGCTGAGGCTGCATCCTGTTACCATAGGAGTACATACCAGTTTTGAGTCTTCCATGCCATATTTCTTCAAGATCTTCTTTAGGTACTTGGTTTGTGATAAAAAAATACCATCTTTGTTTTGTTGGATTTGTAAACCAAGGAAGTATGTCAGATCACCCAGCAAAGACATTTCAAATTCTTTTTGCATCACCAAAGAAAAGTTTTGGCTCATGGCTTCTTCATTGCTACAAAAAATGATATCATCAACATATACAACAAGTATTAGCAATTTATCATTATCAATTTTTATATATAGATTGCTATCTGTTGAGCCTTTTGAGAAACCTTGTTGATGAAGGTATTTGTCCAGACGATAGTACCAAGCCCTTGGAGCCTGTTTAAGGCCGTAGAGTGCCTTCTTAAGTCTACATACAAGATTTGGATCATTTCCATGAATGAATCCATCTAGTTGCTCAATATATACTTCTTCTTCTAGGTCCCCATTCAGAAAGGTAGATTTTAGGTCCATCTGAAATACTTTGAACTTCTGAAAGCTAGAGAGAGCAAGAAACATCCTCATAGCCTCAAGTCTAGAAATTGGTGCAAAAGTTTCTTCAAAGTCTATGCCTTCTTGTTGCGCATACCCTTTACAAACAAGTCTTGCCTTGTTTCTGGCCACTTCTCCATTTTCATTTAGTTTATTTTTGAAAATTCATTTTGTCCCTATAACATTTTTATCTGTTAGTCTAGGAACCAACTCCCAAGTGTTATTCTTTTCAATCTGCTCGAGTTCTTCGTCCATGGCCTTGACCTAGCATTCATCTTTGCAAGCCTCTCTTACATTTTGCGGTTCAATGGAGGAGAGCAATGCTAGATAGCTTGAAGCTTCTGCAACAGTTCTTCTTTTTTGTACACCTGCCTCCTTCTGCCCTAAAATTTGAGATTCTGGGTGATTCTTCTGAACATATCTGGAAGGAGTCTTTTCTTCTATCCTTATCTGTTCTTATGGTGCCTCATGGGTTTCTTCTTCGTCATGAATCTAATTTGATGTTGATGGATAATCTTCGCCATCTTCGAGATCTTCAGATTTTACCTGTCTAGGAGTGTTTCCTTCTTCATCAACCACTACATCAATGCTTCCAACAATTTTTCCAAGTCTTTTATTGTAACATTTGTAAGCTTTGCTGTGAGGAGAGTAGCCAAGTAAAATTCCTTCATCTGCTCTAGGTTCAAACCTGCCAAGATTTTCATCTATCCTTTTAATGTAGCATTTTCTTCCAAAGATTTTGAAGTATTTTACCATGGGAGTCTTACCATACCAGATTTCATGAGGAGTCTGAGTGTTGTTTACCCAGATGTTTGTCTTGTTGAGAATAGTAACAGCGGAAAATGCGGCTTCACCCTAGAAGGTTGCAGGAGTTCTAGATTCATCAAGAATAGCATGAGCCATTTGTTGAACTATTCTATTCATCCTTTCCACTACTCCATTTTGATGAGGAGTCCTTGCAGCTGAGAATTCCCTTCTTATTCCATGTTCTTCACAAAAATCGAAGAACTCATCTGAGGTAAATTCCCCTCCTCGATCGGATCTGAGACATTTGATTCTACGATCTGATTTGTTCTCAACCAAAGCTTTGAATGACTTTAACTTTTCGAAGGCTTCATCTTTATAGTTCATGAGTCCTATCCAACACATCCTTGAAAAGTCATCAATGAACAATATGAAGTACTCTTCCCTCGAGGTGACCTCTTTCTAGTTGGACCTCATATATCGGTGTGAACAGTTCAAGAGGTCTGCCAGCTGATCCTTCTTTCTCAGGAAAATTAGTTCTGGTTTGCTTACCAAATTGACAAGATTTGCATATTGTATTATCTAGAATTCTGATGTCAGGAAGACCACGAACCGCCTGATATTTGCATGCTTTCCTTATCTGGGAGAAGCTAAGATGCCCCAATCTTCTATGCCATAGCCAGTGTTCATCATTCTTGCTCAGAAAGCATTGTTGTTCTCCTTCTTTGAATATATATAGATTATTCGGAGTTCTTGTGCCTTTGATCACTATTTTTCCTGTGTCAAGCTCACGAACAATACATACATTTGATCTAAATATTACCTCAGTTCCTTGATCGCACATTTGACTAACACTCAATAAATTATGTTTTAAGCCATCAACATACATAACATTACCAGCTTTGACCTTCTTTTTCAATTGAGCAGAACCTTTACCTTTTATGAATGCAGGGGTGTCATTTCCAAATGATACCTTCTTTTCCCTTTCTAAGGCAGTATATGACTGAAGTTTTTCTTTATCACCTGTCATATGTTAAAAGCATCCACTATCAATGTACCATTTATTTTCCTATCCTTCAGCATATAAGGCTATCCCACATCTGTTTGATTGTGATTCTTTCTTTTTCCATATTTTGGGATTCAATGAAGTTGGCTCCTTTTTCCGAAACCTTCTCCTGCATTCGGAATCGTCATGCCCGAAATTGTTACAAATAGAAAATTCTATTTCATGTTCAAGAGCAGAGAAGTTATTGTAGGTCCTTTTCATGATCCCAGTCATACTTCTTTGTTTTTGAGCTTCCCTAGTCATGATGGTCTTGTAGGCAACACATTGAGCAGCTTTATGACCAAAGTTATGACAAGAGAAACATTGGCCATTGAAGAAATTCCTATGTTTATCAAACCTACTACCCAATTGATTGTAATTTCTATTGACTTCCATTCTTGAGCCAAATTGAGAATGATTTACCTGGATGAAGCTTCAGATCATCCTGGAAGTAGATTGCCCCTGACTTACTTGGTAATCTTTATTCATTCTTGGAGCAAATAGTCCCTGATTTATCTGGTAGTCTATATTATGCTTTTGTTGTTGATTGTTAACTTGTTCACTTCTCCGTGCTGCATCAAGATAGCTTTTAGAGGTGGATGGCTTCTGTGCTTACTTCTGTGCTTGAGATGTTTCTTCAGAATATCCAAGACCTATCTTGATTAGAGGAGAATGCTGCACTTTGATAATCTCATCTAAGGTTTCAGATCCTTTAGCAAATCTAAGATTAAGAGCTTTTGTTTTCTCAATTTCTTTTCTAAGTCCCATAATTTCACATTCTAACTCTTCATTGTGTTTATCTCTTTCAGCAAGTTGGAAATTCAATGTGTCTATAATCATGTTCTTTTCTTCTAAACCAATTTTGAGTTTAGAAATTTCCTCATATAGATCTTATTCATTTATAGCATCCAAGAAATCATCATCTTCAAAAGCCATCAAAAGTCTATTATCATTACCTTGGTCATCTTCATCACTATTTGAAATTCCATCACTGTCTTCATGAATATAATAGCTTTTCTTACTTGCACTCTGTTTTCTGTTCCATCTGGCAGGTTCCTTACCTTTGTCTAGTTTATCTTTATGAGGGCATTTTGCGGCATAGTGACCGAATCTTCCACAAGCAAAGCATTTGAAAGGCAACTTACCTCTGAATCTTCTAGTTCCTCATTGAAGGTTCTTGAAAAATTTCACTTCTTCTTCTTCTTCAGACATATATCCTGGTTCATTGTAATCTCCTTTTCCTGAGGCTTTGAATGTGGCTTCTCTTCTGTCTGATGGTCCTCCTTTTCTCATTTCGTAAGCAGTTAGAATTCCGTGGAGTTGTGACATGGTAAGGTTCCGTAGATTATCCTTTTCTTCTATGGCAGAAACTTTTGAATCAAACTTAGAAGACAAATATCTTAGAACTTTTTCAACCAGAACAACTACTTTTATTTCTTCACCCAAGTTTTTCATACAATTTACGATCTCATCTATACGTAGGAAATAGCTAGCCACACTTTCATCATTATGCATTCTGAGACTTTCATATTGAATTCTAAGAGTTTGTAATTTTGCACATTTTACCTGTTCATCTCCTTCATAGCTCAGAACGGTCTTGTCCCATATTTCTTTTGCGCTTTTGAGTTGCATTACCTTGACAAATTCTGATTGAAATAGACTTCCCAATAGAGTATTGACCGCTTTTGCATTTGTTTCATACTTCTTCTTCTCTGCTGGATCTGTAGGAGTTGCTAATGGAAATGTGTATCCTGTTTCCACAATATCCCAAACTTCTGTAACAAGAGATTGAAGATAAGCAATGATTCTTACCTTCCAATAGACGAAGTTGATCCCATCAAATATCGGTGGCCTGATAGATGCTTCCTTTTCGTAGTTGCTCATGATGATAGATCTTCCTTCAAGTGATCAAGCTTCTGTTGAAGGACCTGCTCTGATACCAATTGTTGGAAATAATACTGAGAGGGGGGGTGAATCAATATTATCAAATACTTTTCAATCTATATTTGTAGATCTGACAATTGAAACTTGCATATACCTTCCATACTTATAATTTAAATTATTCTTCAGATGTTTGTCATTAATCTGTATGTGAGAACCATATAATAATGAACAGGAACATAAATAGATAGTCGCACCAAGGAACACAATATGTAAGGTGGAAACCCAATGTGGGTGAAAACAACCTGCTGCAATATGTCTCTATCTTCTTCTAATTAGAAACTTCTTTTTACAATGAATTTGTACTGGTGTAGTCCTTTACCAGTACGCAGGTTGCAACCTGAAGAGAGCTACAACCCTCTCACATTTTCCAGCTTCTCCTGGAAGGGAGCTACAACCCCCTTAGCTCTTGTACTAGCTAAGATACTAGTATGTATGTGCTGACCTACAGAAGGCTACTACCTTCTCTTTTCTTCCGGGGACCACGTTTCATCAATTTTCAGACTGGATCCATGAATATCAAATAAGCATCAAGTATATGTGCATCAACCAATTAACCAATAACTTCTCAGAATGTTGTAATCAGACAAACAGTACCAGTAACTAGACACCAAGTCTATACCCAAAACACTGCAGCAATAGACAAAATTAGCTAAAATATATTTCAAGAAAAGTCTGCAACTTCACCAGTAGTAACCTGCAGATGTTCGTACTTTCTCTGTCTATGGCCTACGGAGCTTCGCTCCTGCGCTGTATGCAACCTGCGCAACTTCACACCGACACTATCTGTGCTCTACGCACCTCCGCACCTGCAGCGTCTTCTGATCAACAGCACCTCCGCACCTGCTCCTTCACTGGTACTGCGCACCTCCGCAATTGTGCTTTCTCTGTGTTGCGCACTCTGCACTTGAGCCTTCTCTGATCCTGCGCACCTCCAAATATAGACAGTTTATCAGTCCTCAAATATACCCCAGACTGTCAAATTCACAAATCCGTTCATGCGCCAAAGACATCTCGACCCATCAGCAGATCTAACTTATAATGCTCCGGTTTTTTTCTTGATTTAGGTTTAACTATAACTCCCCAATTGATTATCAGAAATTCAGATATTGTTATTCTTAAGATATTCAACACACTTGTGTCCAGCCATATGATCTCCTTTCCCTTTTATAGCCAAGGCCTTACTCAAACCATGGATCAAAACCATTGAGAAACAATACTAGGGACTCAAAACCTGGGTTCAATATTTTAGATGCAAAACCACAGACCAAAACCATAGGATCAAAAATGCCCGGCTAAATACCATGAACCAAACTTAAGATGTGCGTTTTTCTCTGCATGAAAGTCCGTGCATTTTAGGTTCACACCTTTTGTTCGGAACGCCTGCAAACATGTCCGCACTCTGTGAACTACGCATCTGTGCAACCTGCCAATGTCTGCACCTTTTGAACGGTGCACCTGCAGAACCTGAAAATAACACTGCTACTCCACAATTCCTCTATCCTGCAACCCTGATATTTCTTCTATAGACTCATCTGGTTGAGTATAAGCGAGATGTTCTTCTATGAGAGGGTTGCCATCAAGTAAAACACATACATCATAATTCCAACATTATTTGATTTGGAAATAGTAAATTCGAAATCAAACTCCTGCAAGATAAAAAACCATTTGGAGTATTTTCCCCCCAGGAAATGACGAGTCAGTATATATGTCATGGGGTTGCAATCAGAAATCATAGTGGTTTTCCGTAAAAGGATATAGTGTTGAAATCTTTGGATGGCATGAACTGCCACCAAGGCAAGCTTCTCGACATGGGGATATTGAGACTCAATGTCAAGAATATTTCGGCTCAAATAATAAACCATATGCTCGTTGTCATCATTGTTGTACTGAACTAACACTATAGTAATAGTGGTATCAGTTGCAACCAAATACAAGAATAAATTACAACGATAATCGGGGGGATGCAGTGAAGGGGCACTAATCAGCTTGTTCTTTAAAGCATCGAAGGATTTCTGCGAAACTTCATCCCAAATAAAAGGGATCCCCTTCTCAAGTAAGCGAGTAAAACCCTTGGTGAGTGCAGCGTAATTAGGGACAAATCAATGAAGAAAATTAGCCTTTCCCTGCAGGCTTTGCAATTGTAGTAATGAAAAAGGGGGGGTAAATTGACAATGGCCTCAACTTTCAAAGGATTAATTCTAATACCTTCATGAGACACCACAAAACCCAAGAGCTGGCCAGAATCAACGCAAAACACACACTTGTGTGGATTGAGACAGATATTGTAATGTCGACATCATAAAAAGATGGATCTTAAGTGATCCGGATGGTCACAACGCTTAGTAGAATGAGCTAGTAAGTTGTCAAGGTATGGCTAAACAATGTGTCAAATGTCATGAAATGCATAAGACATTTCTTATTGGAAGGTAGCTCCATCATTCTTCAAACTGAAAGGAAGCTTTTTGTAAGTGAAAGTACCCCAGGGATAGATAAAGGTCGTTTTATGCTGATCGGCAGGTGAAATGTTAATCTGGTCATATCCATAAAAACCATCCATGAACGAGAAAATCTCACTCCCAGTGCATTTGTCGATGATTTGGTCGATAAAGGGAGTAGGATAATTGTATTTAGGGCATGCGCAATTGATATCGTGGTAATCTACACAAACATGTATAGTACCCTTCTTCTTCTCAACAGGGACAATATTGGATACCCAATCCATCAATGGAATAGGATAAATGAAATCCGCTTTCAAAAGCTTCTCTACTTCTGCTTTGATAACAATATCCTTTTGAGGGTGCACATGGTGAAGTCATTGGTGAACAGGCTAAGCACCAGGATAAGTTGGAATCTCATGCACCACTATGGCTGGATCGATACCAGGAATTTCCTTGTATGACCAGGTGAAAACTTCTCGAAATTCTTTAAAAAGTTGAGTATAAATCTTGATCTCATCTGGAGAACAAGAAACCCTAATATGAGTGTTCTCGACAATTCCAGGTTTAATAGAAATGTAAAGAGGCATTGTAGTAGTGATGTTCCCCATATTACCCTCCGAAAAGACTTCATGTACCAGGACAGGTGTTTGAAGTGGAGGTGTAGGATAATGAGAAACAGATGCTTCAAGACAGGAAGGCATCTCATCGAGGCTAGGAAGAAAAGAAGAACGATGATGTAGACCATTCCATGGAGTTTCATCCAGAGACATGACCTCAACAGTACTCTCATCGGTGGGGAATGTCTCGTTCAAAGGATTCGGATAATCCAAAGAACAAAGCCAAGGAGATGGCATGTAAGTGTCCAGGTTCATACTAAAAACAATATGAATTTATGAAGCGACCATCGAATCCAAGACAATTTCTTGATAATTTATCTCCAAGGGACTTAAAGGCATAGCATTTCCAAGTGAATCAATTTGATCTGTGGTAGGGATAATCCAAGGATCTGTAGAGTCTAAGATCTGAGACACAAAACCAATTACACCATCAACAGGTGGTGCATCCAAAGACTTTGATGCTATTAGATCCGATGATGGTCTCAGAGCATCAGGTAACATCTCGTACAATGTGCCAGATTGTGAATAGACCAAGTCTAAGTACTGGGCAGGGGCAATAGCTTTCTCTTTAGTAACACATCCACCCATAGTAATGTCCTTAATAATCTTGCTAATGAATTATTTTTTGAACCATTCTATCAACAACTCATCAAAAATATCAAACTTAATGAGGCGACGTCGACATCTCTATTCATGGATATGATTGGAAATGTGGGTCGTCGTGTCTTTTTTAAGGAATGTAAGCAAATGAGTGCCCGCTTCATATCAAACCGGAAATTGGAAATGAGTGAGGAAAACCATAGCGAGAGAATTAAAGTCACCGTAGATACCTTGCAGAAATTTGATGCACCATTTAGCAGCAACACCTATGAGAGTTCTCTGAAATAGTCAAACGTGGATAGAATCATCACAGTACAAATTGGAGGAACACTAGAGGTGATATTTCATCACGTGGGCTTGTGTATCCTCCTTCTCTTTTCCCTCGAATTTGGGGCAATCATTTGGAATTTTTGTTGGAACTGGAGGCCAGTAAGGCGAATGAATAATGGGATCATTCATGAGCCTCGAGACATCGAGCAGCTCCAACGTAGCCAAGAAAGGAAATTGCATGTTAAATGGCATATAGGGTCTTTGAGGAGACCCAAACTATGGAGTCCATCGTTTTTGGTAAGGATTTCCCCCACAGTGGAGGATTTTGTCCATATGGAACCTGATTTTTGCCCCACTGAGGGTTACCTTACATGTAAGGTGGATTCGGTCCAGGGTAGGCTTGATACTGCCCTACCATACGCCGTTGATAAGCATTGTATGTGGCATAAGATTTATAAGGTTGTTGAAACTATTGACCCTGGACGTAAGGAGATTGAACCTGTTGATGCAAAGGTTGACCTTGGCCTTGCAAAGGATGACCTTGTTGATACGCATATAAAGCTTGTTGCTACCAAGGCTGACCTTGTTGTTTCAAATTCTGACTTTGCTGCTGTAAAGGTTGAATTTGCTACTGTAATGGTTTGCTTTGCTACTACAATGGTTGGCCTTGTGATGACACAGGTTGGGAAGACTTTTGAACAAACTTAGTTTGCACCTACAAAGGTTGTTGTGACTGTGGCAAAGTTTTCCCTGGCTACTGTGACAATTGGCCTTGTTGCTGAAATGCTTGCCCTTGCTGCTACAAAGATTGCCCTTGCTACTGCGAAGGTTTCCCTTGTTGCTGCAAAGGTTTTCCTTATTGCTGCAAGGGTAGTTGGATAGTTCCTTGGTTTATACCTTGAGGGTATTGATATTTCACAAATTGGATCTAGCCATATCCACCAGGAATAGCGGATTGACCAGGCTGGACATAAGGTCTAGCTTGAGGAATGTAAGGTAGATTAACCAAGGCTTGTGAACCATATGGGACATACGCCGGTTGGAGTGGGACCTGAGTCATATAAGGTTACTGATATTGGATGTTACCTGACCAAGATGGACCGGCAGCGTTAGGAATAGCACCATAATAAGGTTGATTAACTCTAACCATGTGAGTTTGTAATCCACTCACATTGGTTTTGCTTGACATAAGAGGAATATTCAGATCTTTCCCCCCAGGCGGTGGTACATTTTTTTCACTTAATGAAGGGGTAGAAGAACTTATCAAGACCTGACTTGAGACAGTCGGCTGAACTGGAAGGGAAATTGAAATGATGAAATAGGTTGTGATAGAATGGTAGGTTGAACATGAAATGAAGTGACTAGAGTTTGTACAGTAGTTCGAGAGGTCGTGTTCAAAATGAACAGACCTGATGTAGGAATAACATTGGAAGACCAAATAGGGTTTTGATACAATGACGAGGCACTAGGAGTACCCAAGACTAACTGAGCTAAAGTGGCATAACCATGTGGCAACATGGGTCGACTAGTTTCAGGATAGGTGAGAGAAGGAACTCTTATTGTATAAGGAAAGCCTTCTGGAGGAAATTCATACCCTTGTTCATCATCGATGTGAGAAGTATGGGTAGAGGAAACTTCTGAATGACCTAGATAGGGGACTGACATTTCACCTTCTGACTCCATAGATGGAAATGATTAGTGACAAGGAACCTGAGATGTACGAGGAGATAACTCCACAGGAATACCAGGCCGATCGTACGGACTATAAGGGTTCTGAGGAGGTATCACAACAGAATTGAACAATGGATTCGACGAATAGACAACAAGCCTCTACAGACTCTCAAGAGTCTGCAAACTCTCAAGGGTCTAAGGAGGATTATCATAGGAATCCGGATCAGATTCTTGAGGTGACCATGAATCTCATAGAGGCGGAGGAGAAGACAAAGATTGGATACTTGGAATGATACCAATTTCAAAACCCTGATCCTCAAGTGACTGAGGAAGTTCCGAGTGAACTCCTTGGGAAGACCCTTTAGTTTCAGACAATGAAGGGGAACTATGAGATGAACTCATTGGTTTAGCCACAATGACTTCCTCTCAACAACAACAAAAAGAAGGGGTATTTGTTTAAGGATTTTAAAAATCTTGAAATTAACAGGGAATTACTCAATATTGGTCCAAGAAGAAACTGCTTGGGTTCGACATGTTTATTGTGGGAGGTTATTTTTAAAAACAAAAACTTTTCCTTTTCATCTTTTAAGAGTTGAGAAAAGGGCAAAAAGGTGACTCTAGTCACTTATGATGATTTAGCAAACTTGAAAGGACAAGTTGCTCGATGATATTTTCAAATTTAATGAGTTAGAAAAGATTGAAATGACTGCTTAGGTGAATCTAGGTTAAAGGAGTACCAAGTAATCGTGAAATGAAATATACATCTCAGCAAATAAATTTACCAAGGACTTGACGTACGTGCAGGCAATCTCCCCAAATCTTGTGTTAGGTGTATCACGTTTACAGGGCGGCAGACTCGGCTTCCTATGGATAAAGGTTTGCAACCTATGGGGGTCTCCCCTTATATACGCGACAGTACGGGGAGCACAAGTCTATGCTAGCATTATCTAATGTCGAAGCGAACTATAGCTGCTAAGTTTTAAAGACACCAGGACACGTCTCTAACCTAGACCACTAAATTTGAACGTTAATGTTTCAAATGTTCCTTATTTAATTGATAGATTTTAAATTTGATCTTGTGATTATGTTTCAATTTCAAGGCCTTAACGATGTTACCTGTTCCTAAAATGAAAACTAGATGATGAAATGAAATCCTTCAATTTGATGAAAGCTATCTATGTAGGGAAGAAGATCACTCAAATCATGCATCAAACCAAATGCAAAAGTGCATCCATGTCAATCTCCAAATGCTGAATGAAAAATATGAAATATAATATTTCATATGAAATGCAAAGCCAAAACAAACCTTAAGCAAAATTTCCTTAAGATATAATGATGATTTTTTCTCTTTTTTAAAATGCAACTAACGTAATCTAGTGCAAAAGGAAAAGAGAATGCAAGCATGATCCAAAATGGATCCAAAACACCCTCTAAGTCTTCAAAAATTCAAACCTATCGCATGAGAAGAATTTTTGGAAAATTCGGATAACACTATTGGGAGGCAAAAACATAGAGAAAACATTGAAAAACAGAGTATCGATAGTTTAAAACTATTTTGCATAAGAGCCATTAGATCTAGAAAATCAACAGTCTAAATCCAATCAGCATATCACAATCGGCGAAGGCAGGTAGAGCTTATCAGAGGTGGCTATATGGGAAGCGCGACTAAACGAGAGTTGTTGATCTATGCGCGCAAATCAACAGTCCAGATTTAATTTTGTTATCGCATCGCTT
>APFE030047499.1:2982-60015 GCA_000404065.3 Pinus taeda | reverse complement strand
AGGGACTTAACCGCAGCCCAGAGGATTGGCGACATGTGATTGTGATATCGCAATATCGCATCGGAGCAATGCAAGGGAGTAGGGCCGATAACAAATGTGACTGCGATGAACCAGACCCGATAAAATTATAAACGATATTTGATATATTTTCAAGTCCAGAAAAAGGGATTTTTCAATGTAAATCACATTTTCATTAAATAAACGAAAAACAAAAGAAAATATGTTGATGCGATGAACCGAACCCGAAAGGGTTTGTTAATGCAAATATATATTATTTCAAGTCCAATATGACTAGGATTTTCATGTTTTAATGTATTTTTAAATATAAAAGGAAACCACGAAACAAGTGGGATTTCGGGAGGACTGAAGGCGGTAAGAGGTTTTGGCCGGGCTTTGCCTGAGCCCATACATTGGCTGGCACGTGCCCAAGCCCTTGAGAGAGAAAACCACTCTTTTCAAGTAGTTAACTCCCATACGCATGGGCTGCCTAAAATGAACCACAACCGTTGGATCTACATCTTCCAGATCAACGGTGGAGATGCGATAAGCGACATAAAGGCGGACCCGATAGGAGTTATAAGGGGAATTTATAGTATTTCAAATATGATAAATGACAGTTTGGCGAATTTCCTATGTTTTAGTGTATTTCTCTGTGAAAACAGAGAACGTTGTTTTTGGGGATTTCAAAGGCTCGATGACCCATTCTGTTATAGAACAGGTGGCCACCATCCCTGAAAGCATTTAGCAATGATTGCTAACACTCAGAGGGGGATTTGAGTGGACAAAGGTCGGGAAGCCAGAGAGCCCAAGAAGGAGAAACGAACAGACAGCACTAATTGGTTTTAAAGCCATAGGCTGACAGAAACAAAGAAAAGCAGTGCTGAGACAGAGAGTCGGTGAAGAGAGTCTATGTACTCATAAAGACTTGGGGGATCCAAGTAAAGCCTTGTTGTTTTGTATCTGTTATGTGACACTCAAATTGAGCTTACTTTTGCAAGAGCTCTACATCTAAATACATAATAGAGAGGTCACCACTGAAGTTTGGACCAGGAGACGTAGCCCAGGAGTGTTGGGTGAACTCCTTATTAAAATTGTTGTGTTTATGTGTGTTTGTCTATTATGTTCTTTAACTGCTTCATTGTCTATGTATTTCGCAATCTTATCAATCCATTGCACAAAGTAACATAGGCAAATCCATTCACATGAGTCTGTAATACCTCAATAATTGTCTAAGATCTCATTATCAGATCAAAGAAAGCCAACAAATATGAAAATCTCTTTCACGCCAATGATTTGAATGCAACTCAAAATGCTTCGAAAACTATGAAAATAATAACACTTTCACTTTCACTTTTCGAAACAAAAAATTCAAAGCAAACACTTCCTTTTGATTCCAATGAGACAATCAATTTGTAATCTATTTTTTGTCAAAGAGAGCTTAAATGACTTTCACAAGATCTACTAACGAAGGCAGCTTAAGATACAAGAACCAAAAAGTGATTTGCAAAGTAGTTCTGAACACACAAAAACTCTTTAACACGGGCTATTGATCTCTAATCTTTGATGGGAAGACCAATGAGTGGACAAAGGTTAACCTAGAAGACCTAGAAACCCTAAAAGGCTAATCACATTTCAAGCACACTCAAACCAAGTTAAAATGCAATTGCAATCAAACAATAATAGAGTCAATGAAGATCACACTAGTAAATCACTGGGAGAAGGCAAACAAAACTGAAAATAAGAAGGAAAACCCTAAATTTCTTAATTTTTTGCAATCATTGCACCTATTAAGAGCAAAAGTAGCAATCATCGCTACTGTAATAAAAAAACCGCAATGTCATTGCAACTTTCAGGGTCAAACCCGCGATGGTCGAGGAAAACAAAAAAGAAACTCAAAACCTTCAAGAATAGCTCCAATTAACAACCTTCAGGCATCTATTAGAAAATGACATTGACCATAGACAAACAATGAAGTTTAAAAATAAATGGTTGATCAAAATCGTCAAAAGACAAGGCGAAGGAATGGAAGGAAAGGGTCATAGGCTCCCCAACTGAGTTACCATTTTGTTGACAAGGTTAATCCTCTCTGCGGACAGAGACAATCCCTCTAGCCCAATGAATGGGTCTAGCAACTGAAGTGACAATCAACTAGACATCTTCCTAGATTATAATTGAAAAATAGAACGAGAGAGATGACCTACCTCACTCTGATGCTATTTCAATTTCCTTTGTTGATATCCTCAAACTGCTTGTGTCACAGACTTGTTCCTACTCCTTTCAGCACTTATGTACCTGCACAAGTGATCAAGAGACAACAAAGCATGCCAAAACCATTACCAAATCCAACAATAACCTACTTAGCTGATAAAGGAATGCCAAGCTAATACATACATGAACATATATATTTTGGGAAGATGAACCAGCATTTGTATATTACTTAAAGAATAAAGGGAAGCTTACAACCATAGCCTTGATGTTGAAAGGATCTCCTTGAGTGGTAATCCAAGTCTAAGCCAAGAAACTCTCCAAACACTCCTTCTCCAAGTCTAAAGAATAGCCTCTAAGCACAAGCTCAGCATAGGGGTGCAAATGGACATAGACCAACCATTTGGGAATGGGAGAGGAGGAATTTATACAATGGGAGAGGGAGTTAGGACTTCTCCAAAGATAGGATTAGTTCCACATCTCAAGGAGGTAGCTCATAGGGATAAGACAAAGAGGTTAAGTTAGGAGGATTCGACCTCATCTATGTGAAACCACCTCCAACTCGCTGCTCTGGAAGCTTCTAGATCACGAAGCTTCTCATCCTCTTTTGGAAAATTACCTTTTTCGGATCATCACGGGTATGGAAGGGAATAAAGTGATTCCATTGCTGGTCAAACATGGTGCAATAGGAGACCATCACGGTTTTGAGTTTCATAAGAGCAATGACCCTCATTTTAGGGTTTTAAGATCTATTTCTTCGGGGAAAGCTCCAGACATTTTCCAAGAAAAGTTAAAGGAGGGATCTAAACTGTATACATTGATGAGTATATTATATAATGATCATGTTTTAGGAACTTCAAGGTATGTCACAGGGAAGTGTAGGAGGTGTGACAAAATACTGAGTAACAACCCTGATCATGCAACATCTCTTGTGTTGCCCCAACAATGATTTTGTTCTTCGTCTTGGCCACCCCATTCTACTGTGGGTTATGGGGTGTCATCAACTCCCATTTGATCCCTTCTGCTATACAAAATTTATTAAACTCATTTGAGACATACTCACCATCGTTATCACTCCTCAGAGCTTTAACCTTCTTGCTAGAATCTTTCTTGACCAATGCTTTAAATTCACAAAAATTTGTGAAAGTTTGATCCTTCTTCTGCATGAAAAATATCTAGCATTTATGAGAAAATTCGTCAACAAATATAACATAATATTTGTGTTTGGTTGTGGATGCTGTCAAGAATGGTCCACACACATCTGAGTGGACTTTCTCTAGAATCACCTCTACTCGACTGTCTCTTTCATGAAAGGAAGCCTTGGTGTATTTTCCCAAGGTACACCCCTTGCATGTATCAACTTTCTCTAGTGTAACTTTGGGAAGACTAGTCGATATCTGCTGCATGATTTCAAAGCCCCATGATGCAAGTGGCCCAATCGCCTGTGCCACAACTCACCAATGTCTCGACTTTGCACCTTCTCTACTTTCATGCTCAAAGCAACACAATCTTCTACCTCCAGCTTATAGAGATTCTTAACTCAAATCCCTATCGTCTTTACTTGACCCATGGCTATGTGTCGAAGGAATGCCTTTCCTTTGAAGAAAATCATATCATAGCATTGTTGAGCCCCAAACTTGCATCTTTCCTACACATTTTTCTAGCTTCTTTCCATTCACCTGGACCTCTTAAGCTATCAATATCATTGCACATTAGTCATAAAAGAGCATTTAAAGTGGTTTCTTGACTATGTCTTTGTGTTGCTGTTTGAACTAGATTTTTGCTTATGAGTTGCAGAATCTTGTCACTTTCCGCAGCTGGTTCAACTTTCCGCAGTTGCTTTTGTTAAAGTCTACATTACAGGTGTCATCAGGAAAATTGAGCCACATGGGCAAGTTGGAAATGGCCTGGACATGGGTCAGGTCCCATTGGTCCAGCTGGATTCGTCAAAGAAGGCCGTGGTCAACGGTGGTCAAGCGGTGGTCAAACAGGAGAAGTCCTATGGCAACAGGACTCTGTTTCAGGCACGTAAAGGTTTTTGTGACCGTTTCTAGATCTTTGGAGGCACGCTGACACCTATAGGCTGACCACGATGTGGATCCAACAACCGCTTTCAATAAGATTGCGTAATCTTGGCGACCATGCTGCTAAATCCATGGACGTTGTTCTTCACGTGTCCTCTGTTCACGTAGTTTCCAAGAAAAATAGTTATTTAGTCTTTGTTATAAATAACGCGTTCTGATACACATAATAGTTAATCTTTTGGATGTAATTTTGTTGTTAAAAAGCCCACTGTGTTGTGACATAAGTTTCATTATTGTGACTGTGTTCTAAAATATATGAGAAGACTCTATTTTTGATCATAATTTTTTATTGATAGTTGTTGCCCGAGGTTGTGCAGAGGGCCCCTGCACACGCCGAGGTTTTGTTTCTTATTGTTGTACAGTTTCATGTTGTGTTTCTTTATGTTTATTATGCCATAGTTATTCACTTATCTATATTTCATTTACTATGGTACTAACGTTTTATTCTTGTTCATAATTTTACATGCTTTACATTGTTGTTAATGTTGATTAGTGTGTATGTTCCAGATTACAGTAGGCAGCCCGGGAATTTGCATATAATTTTCACAATGAATAATGACATGGAATCAGTCTTTCTGCTGACTTACTTTTCTTAGCCTTTAATTCCAGTTTTGTCTTGTTTATTTCAGCTTTGTTCATTGGCTTTATTAGTTAGCTTAGATGTTAAATTGCTCATATCATTGTCAGTTACCTCCGAAAGCCATACCTGGACTACTGGCGAGGGATTGAAGTATGAGTGTGTAATTTGATATTAGTTTTATTTTTTTCTGCAATTAGATATCAAATTGCTCAAGTTGTTGATGATTACCTCCGAAAGCCATAGCGAGACTAACTGGTGAGGGGTCAGACTATGAAATGATGTGGTTTGATTTTAAGTTTACTTTTCTACAATTAGATAATTGGATTGCTCATTTCATTGATTGTTACCTCTGAAAGCCATAGCGAGACTAACTGGCGAGAGATTGAAATATCGATGTTGTGACTTAATTTTAGTTTACTTTTTTGCAATTAGATAATTGGATTGCTCATTTCATTGACAATTACCTCTGAAAGCCATAGCGAGACTAATTGGCGAGGGATTGAAATATGGATGATGTAATTTGATTTTAGCTTTACTTTACTTGCAATTTTTTGGATTTATTTGAATACAGTAGTTTAATTCATTTCTTTTGCATATTAGACAGCAGCAGGAATAATGGTTTCATGATCAATAGTTCACTATTTGTTTGATTAGAATAGTGGCACATTTTCATTTTCTTTTAGGAATTAATTTCATCACTAGCATGTTATAAGACCTTCTAAAGTTTGAAGTTTTGGAAATCATTATAAAGGACGTAATTGCCTTAAAACTTATAACCAAACTTTCCTTCTAGAAATTTAGGAATAGGAATTCCATAAACAAAGATAAAAACCCCCAAAACAACATAAAAATCAAAAACAACAAAAGTAAGAAATAGGTTATCTTGCACATATAGTGCGCCACACTTCGTCAGCTTACGAATCCTAGATTGACAATTAATGTAGCAATTTAGGACACACTAAATTGACCAAACAAGCATCTATCCTCAAGCATGATGAATGATATTAAGTTCTTCTTCAACCCGGGCACATACATAACATCTCTAAGGGTGAGAGGAGAACCCTGCTCCCTTTGAAAAGTAATCATGCCCAATCTAGTAGTACTATACCTCCCATCGTCACCCATCTCGATATGCATCTGGAGATCTTTCTCCTCCAAGTCATTGAACAACTCCTTGTCACCAGTCATGTGGAATGAAGCTCCAATGTCAAGGTACCATACACGACCTATCATTAATGATACCATGCATGCTATGAGATTAAAGTCCAATTCGAATTGAGAGGCCAAAGCCTCATCCACCACTCCTCTCAAGGACTTCTTCTTGGACTTCTTGAGTGGAAAATTTGTAGCAAAATGGCCCAGCTCGTGACAATGAAAGCACTTAACTTTTGGCATGTCTTTCTTCTTACCTACATGTCAAGAATTTGATTTGGAATGGGACGCCTTCCCTTTCCCTTTCCCTTTCCTTGCCTTGCTCACTGAGGAACTATTTTCATCATCATCAGTCTTTGATGAGGAACCATCTCTGGTGTTCCTTCTGATCACCTCCTACATTAAATCTAACCACAGTCGTTCCCAATCTGGAAGCTTCTCCCTCCCATTGATAGAGTCCTAATAGTTATTCCAACTCTTGGGAAGGCCTAAGAGAGCTAGCCTTACCATATCATCCTTGGCATTGGTTATTCCAACACTTCCAAGCTCATCACAATAGTGAGTGAACTTGGTCAAGTATTTTGTAATACTCTTGCCTTTCTCCATCTTTATTTTTCAGAGTTTTTCTTTTAGTTCCAACTTCCTATGGTCATTGTTGTTCTAGAATAGGTCTATCAATTCTTTCCACATAGCATATGGAGTTTCCTTCCCATGGAGACTCGAGACAATGTGGTCTATAACTCCTTCAAGGATTATCTGCCTCGCCTTTGCCACACACTTCTTCTATTCAGCCAAATTCTATGGATCTGATGATGCTGGCTTAGGAATGTCTTGATCAATGAATTAATTGAAGCCATTATCCTCCAACAGAGCCTCCATTATGTCCTTCCAGGCTATATAATTCCACTTGCCTTCCAAGGCATACTCGAGCCACAAACTATACATTAGGGGAATTTTGAGGTCTAAAATGGGCCTCCTAAGGAAAGTATAAAATAATAGTGGAAATAATAAAATAATACTAGATTACATCATCAAATTTTAGAGGCAAAAAAAAAAAAAACTACTTTTCAACTCATATTTTCAACTTATCTCCCTATGGGTTTATTCAAATTTTGAGCGGGAACATTCATTGGATGTAGAATTTGATTCCTCATCCAAGGAGTACCCATGTTGCATACCTTTGATGGGCCCTGCTACACGAAAAATGAGAAATACATGAAAAACGTGATTGTAATCATGCTTTTTCATGTATTTCTCATTTTTCGTGCAGCAGGGTCAATCGAAAGTATGCAACATGGGTACTCTTTGGATGAGGAATTAGATTTTTCATCCAATGATTACTCCCGCTTGAAATTTGAGTAAAAAATTAGGGATATAAGTTGAAAATACAAGTTGAAAAAATAGTTTTATTATTTTATTATTTTTTAATCTTCTTACTTTTTTACTCCAAAAATGGTGAATCATCCCCCATGGTTGACATCATCATCTTGAATCTTATTGGTTCTTATAAAGTTTATTTTGGTTGTACATTTTTCTTAGGAGGCCCATTTTAGACCTCAAAAGTCCTCTAATGGAATGCCATCTACTGATCCTGAAGTATGTATTGCAAATTCAAATTTCACCTGTAACCCAAAACTCAAAACTTTGAAATATCCTCTAGTATACCATCTTCAACTCCGATACCATGTAAATTTTCATGCAGATTCACAGCTCAGGTAATGTACTAAAACACAATACAAGAATCTATTCTACTCTTTAAACAACGGAAACCAATAGATTGATGAAAATAATAATCAACAAGAGGAAGAACATCAATGACACAATTGTTTCTCTAGGGAAATCCACTGCTCAAAAACCCCGTCTATCTATTTCATTAATCATAAATCTGAGTGAGAATACAAAGCTTGTTCTCACAAGAACAATTCCACACAAGTATGATCAACTCTCTGCCTCACAAGCCCACACTAACCAACACTTAGCCAATTTTTGTTGCCTACTGAGCCCCTATTTCCTTGCGCAATTCCTGTGAGGAATAGCCCATATTTAATTGAGAATTCCTTCTTCCATAACTGTGCAATCCAAATCTAGGTACTCTTCTGATTGTATGCAAGATATGTACAACTCGAATCATTCTACTACTAATAATACATTATCCCTGCACTCTAGTCTCAACTAGGTCTTTATCTAAACTGACATGCATGAGTTTCTCATGAGGGAATCTTCAGTTAGCTAGAGTAGCATTGAGGATGCACCAGTGCACCAACTCCTTACTAATCCTCTACTAGTTCCACAAATAGTTAGAACTAGTTTAACTTACCATAACTCAGTCAAACTGAGTTATCTAATTACAACTGAAATAAACTCATCCTGGACCCATAAAATTTAGGGAGAACATATACATGACTACAGAAAGACTTCCAACTCAAAATTCCTAAGCTAATTAAGTAAATTAAACTTAATTAACTATTTACAGTTGCTATGAGAATATAATTTGATTTCAATTCACAATTTAATTCAAGGACAAATTAAACTAGAATTTCTTGTTGTCATTTCTCACCAACGTGTTTGCATTCCCTAGCAGACTAATTAGAAGCAGAAGAAAATAAAAATATAATAGTTGGAGGGGACATCAACTTGGTTATAAACACGGGGGGAAATTGAGGAGGTGCTTTCCTACCTGATTCAAACAGAGACAAGCTCAAAAGAATTATATAGGAACATAATTTAATGGATGTCATCCCAAAGAACAGTAAATTCACCTATAGAAATAGAAGAGTAGGCCCAAGAAACATAAAGGAAAGACTTGATTGCTTCCTAATCCACACTAGTCTTATTTCAGGATCTGATCCAGTTCTCATCAATAATCCTCTCATTAGCGACATCTGATCACAAACCTATTTCTCTAATCTTTGGAGAGTCCATAAATATGGGACCTCTCCCCTTTCATTTCAACCCCTTGTGGTCCACCATCGATGAAGTCAAGAAACTAGTGCATTCTACATGGAAATCTAATATCAATGGATCACCAGGGTATATATGGGAAAACAAGCTCAAGATGTCCATGAAAGCTCTCAAAGAATGGGCTATAACTCATTACAAAGAGCCAAAGCAAAAGAAAATTGAACTTCAAAGAGAGTTGGATCAAGTCTAGGCAAAGTTGAAAACTAGAGAAGATAGCAAAGAACTGCAATCCAAACAAAAGGAACTCTATTGAGAAATTTATCAAACTATTAGGAAAGAACAGGAAAGATGGAGAATTAAATACAAGAGTTTATGGATTTAGGTAGGCGATAACAATATAGCCTTCTTCCACAATCTAACTAAAATGCGAAGAATTGAGAATCACATAGAGGTGATTAAGGGAGAAGGGAATGTAGAAATTAAAGGGCAGGAAGAAATCAAAGAGTAGGCATAACCACACTTTAAAAGATTACTATCAATAGAGGAAGAGCCTAAAAGTTATGAAGATTTCTTAAGACATGCTCCAAATATGGTTTCTGATGAGGCAAATGCAACTCTAACAAAAGAAGTAGAGGAAGAGGAACTAAAAATCACAATTTGGAATCTCTGCCTAGACAAAGCACCATGGCCGAATGGTTTCTCCATCAGTTTCTCTCGCTTGTTCTAGGAGCTCTTCAAAAAATACCTTCTTAAAATGATTCATTGGGGTCATCAAAAGCCCAAAATAGGAGGCAATAAAAATTCAACCTTCCTTGCTCTAATCTCAAAATAATATAGGCCAACCTTCTTTAATATCTTTAGATCCATATCCTTGTGCAACTCCTCCTACAAAATCATAACTAATATTCTAGCTAGTCATCTCAAAATTATCCTCCCCCACCTGATTTCTAAAATTCAAGGTAGCTTTGTCTCTAATAGGAAAATTGTTGATAATATTCTATTAGTCTAAGAATCTATCCACTCTAGCTTTTCTAGAAATGAACAAGGATTCATCTTGAAGTTAGACTTGGCTAACACTTTTGATAGAGTTAGATAATCTTTCCTTCTTGATGTTCTTCACAAATTAGGCTTTTCCAGAGATTTCATAAACCTCTATTGTCGCTTCTATAACACCCTCCAAAAGTTTTCCCTGCACCAAATTTTGGAGCCTCCCTTTGTCTTGTATATTGTCGTCGCGCACATTGAAATCCATTGTATGTGTTTTCTCTAAGTGTTTTGGTCCCTTTTGCAAGAAAAGAAAAATGTCATATTTTTGCATGTTAAGTGTCGCACAATGTATATGAGCTTGTTTTGGTGGTTTCAAGGGGTTACCTTTGTGTAAATCAATTGATCTCACCATGTAAACATCCATCACACTCATTTCCAAAGTTGTAAGAAATGTCACATAAGTGTCGTCACAGTCGCCACAAAGTGTATCTTTCGTGTCACACTTGTTGTAAGTCATCAAAAAGTTGTTGCAATAAGGGAAGTATGTTGTTCATGTGTCTTTGATGATCTATGTTTTTGTGTTGTCAAGTGTTCTCTGTGTGTCATCACATTCAATTCTTATCATTTTTCACATCAGCTTCATGGATCCCACACTTAGTCAAATTACAAAATCTCTCTGACCAAGCAACTTAGCCTCATTCAGCCCTCTTGAATTGTGCATTGCATTTTCTCAGCCCTCTAGCTGCAACCCTACCTCTTGACACTGCACAATGCACAGTTCCTTCCTTCCAAGACTACACACTATGTATTTTTAGTGCTCAAGCCTAGACCTTTGCCTCCAAAACTGCACAATTCAGCCCTCCAACCTGGCCTCAACTACACATTACGCAGTCTCTAACCTAAAGCCCAACCCTTGAGCTCCTGAGCTGTGAAATTTCATAATCACCCAACTTTCTTTTCCTTCCATAATTGCGCAGTGGGAAGAAGCTATGCTCAACCCTTCAACTTGCCTCACTAATCTCCAAAATTGTGCAATCTACTTGCTCAAACCATCCTGAACTGCACATTTCACAGTCTCAAGGCTCAATATTCACCCCTAACTACCTGAGCTATGCAATTGCGCAATCACTTAGCCTCTCCCTCAACCTGCCACTTGGTTCTGACTTAGTCAGTGGATCAGCATTCAACATCTTAGACTAGGGCTTTATGATACTAATGTCGTCTTGTCATGAGTGAATTGTAGATGCAAGTGCTTTATCATACCATAACAGGTTGATGAAGAAGGAGATGGAGAAGGGAATCATGCTGGAAGGCATATTTGTAGTTGATTATATAATATTATTAATCAAGAGAAAGAAAAAGGACAGTAGTTTACGACTGCAACTCAAGCCCTGATAGCACTAAAGACTCCTTACCTATAAGCCATATGGAGGTGGACAAAAGAGAAGTCCTAGGAAGAAACATAGCAAGGAGCAACAAGAATGGATTGACATTACCATGTCATCAAGAAGTCCATGTTAGCAGTGTCATGTCATGAGCCATCATATGCCACATCATTCTTGTAGATTATGTAATTTTTTATTCAAAAATGTATTATAAGGTGGAACTCCAAAGGACATGTACAGAAGATGAAGAGTCATGAACAATCAAACAGTCATAGGAATTCAAACAATCATGAGGGTAGTCAAAGAGTCACAAGGGAGGTGAAGCATCACCCCATTGGTTATATATACACCCTCATTGTATAAGAAAATGATTTTTCACCTTGGCTCCTCCCACAAGGCATTAGAGAGGCAAGCTAGTTCTTTTGAGGAGCAAGTGGTGGCTCCAATGCTCCACTATTGGAGCTAGTGGTTTTTGATGTATACATGTGTCTTGGGACTTTTACCTAATATATGAAGCCTAATGGCAAAGACATTCTTCATGCATGGATAATGAATGTGTCTAATACTATTTTGTGAAATTTTATGATTCATGTTCGCTTTCACCTGTACTAAAGTTGTTGAATTATTTTGGTTATTTTAGCGCTTATCACATTGGGAATGTGCTATAATGGTTGTGAATCCCATCACATCTTTGTGGAATATTCCGTTGGATTTTAGATGGATATATCTTGATTATGTGTGTTTCTACCAGAGTGGTACTATTACCTCTCTCTCTTGGAGGCTCACTTTCTATTCCCTCCGCAATAGAAGAACCTTGACACACCTACAACCGAACGCTCACTAGGCACACTTACTTTTCGAAGGCACACACATGTTCCTATCCCTTACTGACAGTTAGAGCCAAGGAAAATCTATAAGAATACATGGTAACTAGATCGCTACTCCGAATGGGGCTCCTATTCTAAATGGTGTGAGGTATAATTGGGACTTCACATTGGGGAGACCACCTTGGTTGACAGATTTCCAGCACCGTCAACAAATGGCACTAGATGGAGGGACAGACGACAAGTTGTGCTCATTGAGCTTACCTTGACTCTTTTATTCAAAATGGATTTTCCCCAAATCATAATCCCATAATGTTTTTCTAAAGAGCTTAATGTTACCATCCCTGCCGAAGTTTTCCATAACCTATCCCAATTTAAGTTTGATGGCAAGGGTGAGTTGACTCTTAGTGAACATCTCTTTCAAGTTTTCCATTTTCTCTTTTCTAACGAAATAAATTACAAGGATTTCATGGCTATATTACTCACCCTCACATTTGAAGGTCGCGTTAATTGATGATGCCATACATTACCTGCTACTTCTATCCATTCATTCAACTAGCGTGTGAAGGAGATTCATAAATCATTCGACAGGTATGATTACCAAAATGTTCTTAAAATAATTAATCAACTAAGAAAATTCCTCCTTTGTTCTCTACTCTTTACAATGCATCAACTTGTGATAGAGATTCTTAATGCACTTCAAGTTTATAGTCTCATGAGTTGAATCTTGAAACGACAGAGGATAGTGATAATATCCATAAAGAAGAAGAAAACGATGAAACTATAGAGCATCCATTCCATCCCTTATCATCTCTTGTTTTGTATGGGGGAAACTCCTTGAATTAGTGTGATCACGAGACTTTTTTGATTCATACATCCTCATATCTGCGATCAAAGGAATATCATGACTTGACTATTCTGTTAGTTGAAGTTGGAAAATCTGATCAAACCAATGATCTAGATAGTTTCCATCTACATAATAGTGATCTTGTTAACTTAATCAATAACAGTTTTCAACATGCAATTTTTGATATGAGTCAGTTTATAAAATGTTCTTATCTGTCTTTCCAAAGTTTCATAACTTGTCAGGAAGTCAAGGCACTTCAACTCTCGTTGATGGTTATGTCAAGTTCTCGAGATCCTAGTAAATTTGTTGAACCATGTCAGACCTGGATTTTCTCGCACAATTCTTTCATTCGTATTGTTTCACTCGATGCAAACTCATTCTTGATGGGTTTTGGAATTCCTTGTTACAATTTTCCTATTTATCGAGATCAGGTTTTTGATCATACTATTCTATTAAATTCATCCTCATGCAAATCTCTTATATTGAATTCAGGTTTGGAGTGTATACCTTGCATAAATGTGTGGAATCGCAAATCTGATCAATTCGGAGATCACCTTTGGCCGAAAATTCCACATATGTTAAGTGTTATGGCGAATAATCAAGATCCGTTGGAAAGTGCTTGAGCTATTTTTTGAATCAAGATCCTCTTTTTCATCAAGTACATCCAAACTAGTTTCATATATTTTCTATACTAGCATTCCTTTTCAATTATTTCGATGATTTTGATGCTTATGCAATTTTTCACCAGTTACAAAATGGTTTGTTACATTTGGCATGCGAGGAAGTTGGTTCTATTCTTAAAAACACTCGTTGAGTTGTTCAGATTGATTTATCTTGGTTAATTACTAACTAGGAATCTGATGCTTCAATCAATCCATCTGATAATGATTCTGTCTCTAATGACTTTCATTCAACTTACCATTTTCCCATCAACACATCCAATGATAGTTATTTTACACCCTCTAATATTCATGGTTGAGGCTACTTCAGCCTTCGTTAATGGTCATGTCGATTCCTCACTATCTTGATACAACGACTGAATATGATCAAATCAATTATCTCTCTCAAGATTCTCATTCGGACCCTGTGCTTCTAATTGAAAATTCATCTTTTCAAGGATTGTGGGCTTTTCAAGAGGATTGTTTCGAATTTCATGATCCAATCTATAATTTCCTAGAAGCATATTTCTTAGCAAGCCCTTTGGCTAATAGAAAGTTTTAATCTTTTCTCATGCTTGCTAAGAAGTATAACACAAATGAAGGTGCATTCACAATAAGCTCTCATGGTTTATCTTCTTATAATGGTCATCGAAAAGGTAGGAATGAACTGGCTAGAAGTAGTAGTTATGACATATATCTTTGCTATCAGGAAATACCTTCTATTTCTTATGCAAGTTATTCAAGCTCTTATATTTTTTGTGGCACAATATTTTGTATCTGCTTTAATTTCTTATATCTTTGTGAATGGATGTCGGAAGCAACTACGATGGCTTCATTGGAAATTTCATTACACGTGACCCCGAATTGCTAGCTAGTTAGGTTAGGAGTAGGTATAGATGCATTTTAGTAGTTTGTTTTGTGTTTTATAATTTTGGTATCACATCATGTTTTGGTTTATCCTCCTCTTGTTTTGTCTTATGGTTTTCTTTCCTGGTTGTGTGTTGCCTTTTCTTTTGTTTTGTGACACCTTGCATGAAGATGCTCTGTTAGCTCAAAAGGGAATGTGGCAAAATAGAAAAGGACTTTGTGACACTGCAACATTTGGCTAACTCTCTGTCCTTCTTCCTTGTCTTGGTTACAACTTTTGGTCAGTGATGTTTAGAAGGAAAATATGATCCTTGTGTTGAACAATGATACCTATGAACCTTATGCCCGTACTTGTTTCCTTATGTTTCGGTGTTTTCACGCTTATGCAATCAATAGAGGAGGAGAAGGGGAAAAACTCAAATGAGAAAACCTAAATCAAAGGTCTCTATATGCTTCTCTGAAGGAACAACCTCTTATGCTCTCAATAAGTCGAGATCCTCTTCTACCCATAAAATGAATAAGTGCCTATGCACAATCCTCTTTAAATGTATAAATAAAGGTGAAAGAAGAGAAAGACTTCCTGCGTAGAGAGGTGAAGCAAGTAACTCCGTCGGGGTACTTTCAAGGCTCATTGGAAGCGGATAAACATTTGTGCTCCTATAGTGACTTTTTCAGGGTACTATCTAGGCCTGTTGGCAGCAGAGCAACACCAGAGATAAAAAACTATACTCTGAAAATCTAAATCTTGCAAACTACACTACCCTTTCCAATTCAAAACGTTGCATTATTTTTTAATCTTATGATTGTGTTCAACCGAGAAGGCACAAAGGGGAACATTTTTATTCATGAGGTAAGTGGGGAAGCCAAAGTAATCTGCATGATGAATCAATAATCCCTGAAGAACTGAGAACCTACACAAAAGGGTCAACCAAGACAGAGAAGTTGGGATTTTACTAGTGTGTCGCTAAGTGTTGTCATTGCTACAAAACCCTCCAAAATTTTGGCCTGCACCAAATTTCAGAGCCTAACTTGATCTTTCATATTTTTTTTTTTAAACATTGAAATCCATTGTCTGTGTTTTCTCTAAGTGTTTTGGTCCCTTTTGCAAGAAAAGAAAATTATTGTCTTTTTGCATGTTAAGTGTCGCACAACGAATATGAGCTTGTTTTGGTGGTTTTAAGTGGTTACCTTTGTGTAAATGATTTGATCTTACCATGTAAACATTGGTTTCACTCATTTCCAAAGTTGTAATCATTGTTTCATGTGTGTCATCACGATCATCGCAAAGTGTATCTTTAGTGTTGCACTTGTCGTA
Source organism: Pinus taeda (assembly GCA_000404065.3). Lineage (NCBI taxonomy): Eukaryota > Viridiplantae > Streptophyta > Pinopsida > Pinales > Pinaceae > Pinus > Pinus taeda. Next base: position 44,209 of record APFE030047499.1, on the reverse strand, counting down.
AGTCGTTGCAAAGTTGTCGCATTAAGGGAATTATGTTGTTCCTGTGTCCTGGATGATCTATGTTGTTATGTCTTCAAGTGCTCTAAGGGTGTGATCACAGCTTAGTCTTATCATTGTTCATATCAGTTTCATCGATCCCACACTTAGTTAAATTATGAAAGCTCTCCAACCAAGCAACCTAGCCTCATTCGGCCCTCCTGAACTATGCACTTCACAGTCTCAGCCCTCTAGTTGCAACCTTGACTCTTGACACTGTGCAATGCGTAGTCTCAACCCTCTAGCTGCAACCCTGCTTTTTGACACTGCACAATGCACAATTCTTGCCTTCCAGGACTGCGCACTACGTAGTTTCAGTGCTCAAGCCTAGACCTTAGCGTCCAAAACTATGCAATTCAACCCTCCATCCTGGCCTCAACTACGCATTGTGTAGTATCTGACCTCAAGCCCAACCCTTAATCTCTTGAGTTGCGCAATTGTGCAATCACCTGACCTAATCTACCTTCTAGAACTGTGTAATGGGTAAAAATAGTGCTCAACCCTTCAGCCTAGCTCACTGAGCTCCAAAATTATGCAATCTGCTTGCTCAGCCCAGCTTGAACTATGCATTTGCACACTCTCAAGGCTCAAGCTTCACCCCTAACTGTCTGAGCTACACAATTGCACAGTCACTGAGCCTCTCCCTCATCCTGCCACCTAGTTCCATCTCAGTCAGAGGATCAACATGCATCATCTTAGAATAAGGGTTTATTGAATTGATTTCATATTTTCATTACGGAATTGTAGATGCAAGTACTCTATCATACCATGACAAGATGATGAAAAAGGATATGGAGAGGGGAAACATGTTGGAAGACATATTTGTAGCTGATTATGCAAGTTGATCAATTAAGAGAAAGAAAAAGGACACCATTTTGCGACTGCAACTCAAGACCCAATATCACTAAAGACTCCTTACCTCTAAGCCATATGGAGGTGGAGAGAAGAGCATTCCCAAGAAGGCACATATCAGGGAGCAACAATAATGGCTTGGTGTTGCCATGTCATCAAGAAGTCCATGTCAACAATGTCATGTCATGAGTTATCATATGCCACATCATTCTTGTGGATTACGCAATTTTGAAAATATATTGTAAAGTGGAAGTCCAAAGTACATGTAGAAAAGATGAAGAGTCATCAATAGTTGAAAAGACATAGGAAGTCAAACAGTCATGGGTAGTCAAAGAGTCACGGGGAGGTGAAGCATCACCCCATTGGTTATATATACACCCTCATTGTATGATAAAAGGACTTTTCACCTTGGCTCCTCGCATAAGGCATTAGAGAGACAAGCTATTTCTTTTGAGGAGCAAGTGGTGGCTCCAACGCTCCACTATTGGAGCTAGTGGTGTTCGATGTATACATGTGTCTTGGGACTTTTAATTAATATATGAAGCCTGATGGTAAGCATGTTCTTCATGCATGGATTATGAATGTTTTTAAGATTGTTTTGTGAATTTTTATGATTCATGTTTGTTTTCACATGTACTAAATTAGTTGAACTATTTTAGTTATTTTAGTACTTATCACATTATGTCGTAATGGTTGCAAATCTCGTCGCATATTTGTGGACTATTCCGCTGGATGTTAGATGAATATTTATTGATTTTGTGAGTTTCTACCAGAGTTGTACTATTACCTCTCTCTTATAGGCTCACTTTCTTTTTCCTCCACAGTAGAAGAACCTTGACACACCTACAACCAAATGCTCACCATGCACACTTACTTGTTTTTTGAAGGCACACACATGTTCCTCTCTCTTGCTGATAGTTAGAGCCAAGGAAAATATATAAGAATACATGGAAACTAGGCTGATACTCCGGATGGGGATCTTATTATAAATAGTGTGAGGTCTAATTGGGACATCACATCAGGGAGACCCCCCTGGTTGATGGATTTCCAACACCTTCAACAACCTCAGAAAAGTAAGCATTCATAAGCCTTGGGTTGCCCCTTTAATCAATGGAAGACCAAGAAAAAAAATTCAAAGATCTAGGGGCCTTAGGCAAGGCTACCCCATTTCTCCCTTCCTCTACATAATAATGGTTGAATCTATTAGTAGAAATATTGAACACAAAAAGAAAATTTGGCTCATCACTAGGATTTAATATAACAGAGGAATAAAAAGCATGAATCATTCCCAATTCGTCAATGATACTTTATTCATTGGTGGAACCTCTTGTATTCTTGCTAGAAGATTTAAATCCACCCTGGATCAATTTTTGCAGGCCTCGGGAGGACTTCTCAACAATTCAAAGAGCAACATATTTGGATAGAACACCCCTTCCAGAACCCTTCAGCGCATTTCTCAAATCATTGGCATTCCTCTCAAATCAAATTGGTCGCCTTTCAAGAATTATGGAATGCCAATTTCAAAATGTCCTATGAAGGTTGAGGTATGGACTAAAGCTATAGACAAAATGAATAAGAAAATGCAACACTAGGGAATGTAAGGGCTTAATTTGGCTGGGAGGATAAATTTGATTAATTCTATTCTCTATGTCTTCCCCTTCTACCAATACACAATTGTGCAAGCTCCAGCTGGGATCCAAAATAAAATTGAGCTAATCATAAGGAAGTTCCTTTAGTAAAGAGGTAAAATAGAGACAAAAAATTTAACTTAGTAAGATGGAACCAAGCAAAAACTCCTTATGAGAACATCTGGCATCTAGGTTTGTTGAACTTAGCTTTGGGAGAAAAACTCATATGGAGGCTAATAAGTGGATAAGATTCATGGTGGAAGCAAGTTTTAGAACATAAATACATCAGTGAATCATGACATCAACTTCTCACATCCTAGATTTGTAATAGATGATGTTCGTAAATTTGGAAGCTATACGAAAAAGCTTTGCCCCTTATACAATCCAATACTTCTAGAATCCCTAGGGGAGGACAAGAAATAAACATCTAGACAAATAGCATTATGGGTAAGCCTTCTCTCTCTTCCTTACAGGACATTCAACATCTCAAGTTTTGGCTTCAAAATAAATGCATTTTAAAATTGGACTAAATATTATCTTGGAATTAGCATGCCAATACATAGGAAGGATGGAATCTTCCTCTAGTCCACCCTAAGCTTCTCCATCAAATGAACCTCCTCCTCCACCATATCAAGGGAGTGACCCCTATTCCTTTCGAGCAATAAGATAGTTTCAAATGGAACCCAACTGGAAGAGACTATTAAGTCAAATCTGGATATGGTAAACTCCAACATGGTCTTGAGCAACAACCCATATGGCCCCTTTGGAAAATTGTTTGGAAATCTGAAAGTCTCCCCAAAATTAAAGTCTTCATATGGACAATGCTCAAGGGGAATATTCTCACAACTGACAATCTTAGAAAACGAGGCACCCACGGCCCTTCAATTTGTCCTTTTTGTTTTAAAGTTGAGGAAACAATTTATCATTTATTCATTTCATGTGAATTCCCAAGTAACTATTGGCAAACCTTGGTAAGTCCTCTCCAAGTCTAAGTAAATTCCTCTCTTAACATATTTGAATTCTTTGTCAATTGGAAACCCAATTATCCTTATTCCTTCAAAAACAAAATCATGCTCAAATGATTTTGGACTATCCTCCCAGATTTTTTATGTTGGCAACTGTGGTTAGCAAGGAACAATTATATATTTCAAAACAAAAATCCTGAAACTAAGAAATTCTTGGCCAAAACTTGGAGTCTTTCCATGGAAACCATTTTCTCCAAGGCTAACAATAAAATAGATATCAAGTTATTAAAAAATGAGGAGAGACATTGGTTCAACTTTGTCTTGGATAGATCACCCCGCATTGTCTGTCTACCCATGAGAAATCTTCTCAATTCAGTTAATTGGAAGGTGTGTCTGAAATATCATCCTTTCATGGATTGGCTAAAATCTCTTAGGAAGCCTTGTCTCTTCTTTGATGGTGCCTCTAAATCAAATCTCAATTGAGCTGGCGTTGGCGGTTTATTCTTCGACCATATGGGATCAAAATCAATGTCATTCAGGTGGGGGTTAAGTATTGAATCTAACAAAAAGGTTGAGGCCTATGACTTCCTTTTGGGTGCTTATATCCTTTGTGAGCGCAATTTCAAAAATATGATAGTGATTGGAGATTCAACCATCCTCATTCTTCAAATGGTCAAAATTTTGATTCCCAAAAATGCTGACCTTGGGAAAATAGTATGCTAAATTCAACATCAAATGAAGAATTTGGGATATGTCTCTATCACATCCTCAAAGAAAATAATGGTAGGGCAGACGAATTGGCAAACAATGCATGTTGCAAACTGCAAGGAGAGGCCATGATCAACAAGGAGATTTTTATCAAGTATATTCCATGATTTCTTACTTGATCACATGCAAGAAAGGACTCAAGTCATAATAATTTCCAAAAATTGTCCTTCCCACTCTGGGGACAAACCCTTCAAAAACCCTCAACATATTCTTATAGGTCAAAGCTCCAATTTCCAAGTGGATAGGAGTATCTTCTCGAAATATTCTCCTTTGCAATTTACTCAGGTCACAATTTTTCACTTGACTCTTCATAGATTTCTCGTGACTATGTCCTGCTCTCTCCCTTCCATATATTCTCCTCATTGCTCCCCTCCGAGCCCCATTCTCTCCTCTATCACGCAACCTCCCTCTAAGTCTCTTTCCTTATCTTCTTCTACGTTCTCTCTGCTTGTTGGGGCTTCTTGTCTTTGTGCTCTTTTTGTGCATCCCTTCTTGCATAGTTATGGTCCCTTTTTCAATAGCAGTGTTGTGCTCTTCCTTCTCACTCTGTAGCTCCATTGCACTCAATGCCATCAAAATCTCCAGAAATCTCAGTTCACCCCTCTTCCCTCTCCTCCCTTCATCTAATGGCTTCGATTCATGATTGTCCCCATTGTAACTCCCTCAAAGCAGAACTGGAACAGGTTAAAGCTCTGCAAAATCAGTGGAAGGGGTGTTGCTCCTCATAAATGGTGTTCTTATATCATCAATGAATGACCCTCAGAAATTTTCTTAACAATATCTTTCAGTGTTTCTCCCATATCGAACAAGCGCTGCACTCTATGTGAGACATGGTCGAAAATAATTTGTTTGAGAATTCAACCTCCAATGAACGAAGCAACGGACATCCACAAAAGGAGGAAAAATCCATCAATCAAGAGTAGAAGGAGTAGACAGACCCAGCATCGCCCCATACCCCATGAGAATTTGTTCTCAATCAAAATGATTGTTTTTCTCTCTAATGTTTTGTTTCTCATCAAAGTGAACAATGAACAATAAATGCATAATTTTGTTGCAACAACATGTTAGAATCTACAAGTTAAATGTAGTAGGTAAAACATGTGTTTTTCAGTCTCATGTAAAAGGAGGAAAACACAGATCAAGGAGTTTTGCTCCAACTCCCCTCCTGATCTGGTTAAGATCATTGTACCAAGGCACTAGCCTCTCTCTTTTTTTTGAATGAATATAACATAACCGAACTTGTTAACAAAACAATTATACTCTTTGTAACAAGAATATCAATTGACCATATCATAATATAGAATTTGTTATTTATTTATTAATTAATATTCAATATTTAATAATAAATTAAAATAATTGTATATTAACATTTAAACCATTTTCTCTATCTCTAACGACTATATCCCATCTCTAATAACTATGTTCTAGCCCTATTTATTCATGGTTCGACACTCTTTGTACCATTAATTAAACTTTATGTCCCTAAAAATAGGCGAAGTGTTCACCCTAAATGTAGAAAATTTTATTAAAAACACACAATTGTCCAAAAATCTTCAACATCATCATCCAATTATGAAGTGTAAAAATCTATTGACTCACTAAAATATACACTATATAATTTAAAATTAAAAAAAAAATAATCCGAGATTATTTCCAAACCTAAATAAGTAATATTATATTCCAAAACCCAACTCCTAAGCCATACGAACAAAGTCAACCTGGGAAAACTAGGATAAAAACACCGACAATATGCCAAAGTGAAATATATATTGAAATTATTAAGATTTAGCAAAACAATATGAGGAGATAAAACAAAGAGAAATTGTAAGACTTGGTCTAAGAAAGTAAACATTAATTATAATAAAGAATTAAGCGCAAAGCGTTAATTTCAATACATGAAATTGAAATTCAAAGTGAATATGATAAAGAATTAAACATTAATTATTATAAAGAGATAAGTATTGATTTGGAATAAGTGCAATCCATCGCTTTAATGGATCTTCAAATTTAAAAATATCTTAGGGGAGTGGTACCATGTTTCAAATTGTTATTATTATAAAATGTATATGAGAGGCATATAAATATATTATTATAATTTAAAAATATCTTAGGGGAGGGATATCATGTTTTCAAATGGTTGTCATTATAAAATGTATATAAGATGCATATAGATATATTATATAAATTTGAAATATCTTATATAAATATATTATATAATTTTTAAAATAATTTTGAAATGGTATTTAAAAAGGAGTGGGTAAGATGGATAGTTATTATTTTTTATTAGCAATATATATTTTATAAATGATTTTGGAATTTAATATTTATTTAATTTATTAATAATGAAGAAAAAAGTAAATTACTATTTTTTTTTTTTTGACTTACACTAATACAAAGTTTTTCAAATATGATGGTAAGATATTTCATGAATAGGAATATAATTGTGCCTTAGTATGCCTAGGAAATGAGGTAGCTACTTCAAGATACTATATTTCCTCATCTACTATAGAAGGAACAAGGATATAGGTTTGAGGAGAACAAGAAAAACTGGGAGCCTTTTCAAATTCATTATCGCTACAATGTTGATCTAGTGAAAATCTAATATATTGACCTGCTATTATATATTATATATGTAATTAAGCTTGTGCATAAAATGATATATATATTATATATATATATATATATATATAATATATATATATATATTATTTATGCCCATATAAAACATCATTTAACTCAAGAAAATATGTAATGGCATATGGAAAAAGCTAAATTCCCTTCTAAGTAGAACCTCTCAAGTGATAAGCTCTAATATCATAACAAAATGAGTAAAAAAACACCATGATGTAAGTGCAAATTTATAAGTCGTTCATCTTCCTTAATTAATATTGTAAATTTCTACCTATTTAAATATCTTAGAATTTATTATTAATTAGTTTATTTTTATTATTTATTGATTTTTATTAATTATATTTGTTTTTTTATTATTTTTTATATAATTTATTGATTAAAAAGTATTTAATAATAAATTTTAAATTATTAAAATTTTATAAATTAAGTATTTTAAATACATTCAAAAATGCATTGTAAGTAATAAAAAATAATTGATTTCATTAAAGATTATAATAAGAAATAAGAAAATATAACATAGTTAAATTTTATTTAGAAAAAAATAATTTATCAATTAATATTTATAACATAAATATAGTTTCTTAGGTATAAATAAGTGGGCAATAAAGTATATGGTTAAAGCACTTTTTATGAAGTTGGTGGAGTTACCCTGTGTGTAAATAAGTGGGCAATAAAGTATATGGTTAAAGCATTTTTTTATGAAGTTGGATTTATTTTGGGTGTATATAAGTGGGTAATAAAGTATATGGTTAAAGCATTTTTTTAATGAAGTTGTTGGATTCATTTTGTCACCGTCGTTAAATTTATAGAGGTATATATATATTTATTTTAACCTGTAATTTTTTAAAAAGAAATATATGTTTTTAACTATTAGACCACTCAAATTATATATACCTTACGTACATACCATTATATAATGGTAACCATCAAAAATAATTTAAAAAGAAATATATATTCTTAACCATTAGACCACTCAAATTATATATACCTTACACACATACCATTACCATTATATAATGGTAAGCCATCAAAAATAGTTAAAAAAATCTTATAATAAGGTGACTTTGTTAAACAATTTGCATTTACAATCTTGGGAAGAGGATAAGGCAACTACAAGAATCTTTCGAGCATCTCTCCATCACTCACGTTCACAGGGAGACATATATAGAGTTGTTTATTTTATCAAAAATGAAAGGAACTTTTCTAAATCAGGCCGGTTTCTCATGATCTATATGTTTACATTGTGGTGTGAGTGCTAGCAGGTGGCTCAGGGCATTTACCACTTACTTTTGAACAATTTGGTAAGGAGGGCAGTAGCATATGTGGCCACTACTTACTGTAAATATTTTGGTAAAGGGGGACAGCGACATATGTGACCACTTTGGTATACCAACTTCGGCTGAAAAGAGCAAGTAGTTGGCCGAGGGGGCGCATTTAAGAGCATTTGTCATTCAATCCTGAGAGCGCTGAATCTTCTCGTGATTTAAACCTCCAGATTGGGACTCGTAGATGCAGGTGGAAACAGGACACATCCCCAAAAGATCATCCTCATCAGTTAGCCGGATGAGGTGTTATAGCCCAATAACAGTGACCGTGACCAGATAAGGACCTGGAACATTTAGTCAAACAGAACAACAGTGAAACTGGTTTTTGGGATGCCCAAAGGCCGTATCATTATATCCTAAATCCAATCCATTTCCACCCATTAGCCCTTCAATCTGAAAAATTTGTATTTCTGTTAAACCCTGAGCGGTGAATTTCAACTACTCAGTGGATGTGCTGTGCTCCGCCCAGAGCTTACGGAACTGGAAGCACACACGTGTTCCTGTGTCTCGATCAAATATATGTTGTCGATTCAAGAACAAGTCTCGATGTTGTCGTATCTGAGCCATAACTGTCCCCATTGTTATGATGTTGTAACACATTTTATCATAACTGACTGTGATTGCAATCCCTGGCTAGCAAGAAAGTCCAAAACGGTCATTAAGGAAAAGGGTCCGTTTTGGTCTCTAGGCTTTGGGTTTTTTAAGCGGTGCAATGTTATTATTAGAGTTGTGAAACAATAAATTATGAAGCAACGTATTTGTATACTATCCTTAACGTACTTGTATAATGTCTAATGTCTTCAGTTGGGTTGCTGCAAAGGGGCAAAGGGTGAGCTTCTCTAGCAACGATCCGGGTGTGTCCATCTGTCTCGTTAGTTATACAAATCACTCACCTGCCTGCCACGTATATGCAAGGCCTTCCTTGCCTTCTCCATATCTCTGGGAATGGGACACGCCGCCTGGCCTGGAAACTTGGGGATTAAAGAAGGAAGAGGGGGAGGAGGATCAGATGCAGCAAAGAATGGGACTCTGAGAATTGGGATGTGGAAGGAAGGTAGGCGGAGGCGGACCCATATGAGAGAATGCTAGTTTACAATATGATCTAGCCCAACGTTAAGGCTGGTATAAATTGGCAGAGTAAGTCAATCAGTCAGAGAGAAATGGATAGAGGAGGTTCATCCATGGACCTGCCAATTATGCACGATAATGATCGGTATGAGCTCGTCAAGGATATTGGTTCAGGTAACTTTGGTGTGGCCAGGTTGATGCGCGACAAACAGACCAAAGAACTTGTTGCTGTCAAATACATTGAGAGGGGGGAGAAGGTATAATTAACATCTCCACTGAACCTTAAACTTTTCTTGAAGGCCCACTCAATTTTTTTTTGTCCATGAATGCGCTGAGAATTGGACCTAGGCTAGTTAAGATTGCATCCATTTTTATAAATATCGCATTGTTTCCCATTCCCCAGCAGTCCTTAACTGTTCTTGCTTTTCAATTTGACTCAAATCGTTTTATCTTGCTTGCAGATTGACGAAAATGTGCAGAGAGAAATCATCAACCATCGTTCTCTGAAACATCCAAACATTGTTCGCTTCAAAGAGGTAAGAAATTCAATTTGGGGTTGTGCATATTTTGTGTTAAAACATTTGATGCAATTGGAGGAATGCCGATTTCTGCAATCTGGAGTATGTTGAGATTGCGTTTGTGTTTGCAGGTCATATTAACGCCGACCCATCTGGCAATTGTGATGGAATATGCAGCAGGGGGTGAGCTCTTTGAACGGATATGTAACGCCGGCCGCTTTAGTGAAGACGAGGTTCTTGCAGAGCTCTTTATCTGTTCTGTGTTCACAATTTTTAACAATTGACACTAGATCAAATCACGATCCTAGGCTATGTGACCAATAGTGATAAATGTTCTGATGATAAGTTTTAGCCCAGTGGGCTTGATTGGTTGAATGTTTTGAGCTTCACCCAATAGGGGTCTTTAGGTCGATCTCTGTCTAGCTACCTATGTTGTGTGTCTAAATTGATTTATTGTACTTGGGTCTATTCAGTCAGGCGCCATAATTACACTCCCGTAATTACACTGGTTTGCCTGGTCCTATTAAATCAGGTGCTGTAATTCCCCTAATTCACTGTTTTGTTTCACTGGCGCTGGGTACCATATGCAAACTCCGCGGCCGGGCGCGGTGGGAAAGGACCCAGGGGTTTCTTGAACACGAGTAATAGAAGTACAGAACTATTGTACAGTAGAAATATGGAATATGGAATAGAATTTCTTATTGGGTTTTCATTTGCTGAATCTGGGCTTGTGTATTGCAGGCACGTTTCTTCTTCCAACAGCTTATATCTGGGGTGAGCTATTGTCATTCTATGGTAAGTCAATATATTGCCCTGCACGTTAATGACACGCAGCCTATGCTAAATGGTTTTACATGTCTGATTGGTGTTTGGGGATGGAATGCTTATATGCAGCAAATTTGTCACCGAGATCTGAAACTGGAAAATACTCTTCTGGATGGGAGCCCTGCCCCCCGCCTCAAGATCTGTGACTTTGGCTATTCCAAGGTGATTTTCTTGACAGCTTGACGTTACTGATTGGCACGGAAAATTAGGGGAAAAAAACTACCCTTTGCCATTGAAAGAAATATTAATTGTTAATTTTATTATCAATTTCCTCTGTCCAGTCAAATTCTTTTACAATTGCTGGCCTTTTTCTTGCAGTCTGCTTTGCTTCATTCTCAGCCGAAATCCACTGTGGGAACGCCTGCGTACATAGCCCCTGAGATTTTGTCGAAAAAAGAATACGATGGCAAGGCAAGGGATCAGGCTCCTTTTATGTTGAATTTTATTTTGAGATTGACTTTCTGGAAATTTATGAAAAAGAACAATGGAAGATTATCAATATGCAATTTTTTAACTCAGAATCTGATGTTGTTTGAATGGGGGGAGATTCAGAAAATGCTTGCCTACTGATCTCCTGGCTGTTGTTTTCCTGGTATTTTTGGTTTGTTAGATTGCGGATGTGTGGTCGTGTGGTGTAACACTTTATGTTATGTTAGTGGGAGCATATCCCTTTGAAGACCCGGACGATCCCAGGAATTTTAAAAAAACTATTGGGGTAAGATTGAGGATTGTACCTTGAGTTTTGTTTTCCCTGTACCTGTAATAGATCTTGGGGTTTAAGATGGATCTTGTGCTTCTAATACTTGAAGTTATTGTAACTGTGAATTTAAATGTGTTTTCTATTCGAACTGCAGCGAATTTTGGGGGTGCAGTACACAATCCCAGATTATGTCCACGTCTCTGCAGCATGCCGTCGCCTCCTATCAAGGATTTTTGTTGCAGATCCTGACAAGGTTGACTTTCTGTTTAGCACATACCCCTGTTTTGCAGGCTTTCACAACACTGATTTTATATTTCTCTGCTTTAAAATGCCTCCATGCTAATTGTGGTTTCCATGCTAATTGTGGTTGCAATGTTTGTTGTTGTGATTGTTTCCACAACAGCGAATTACTATTCCTGAAATTCGGAATCATGAATGGTTTTTAAAGAACCTACCTGCAGATTTAGTAGATGCAGCTGATACTATTACCAATGAGTCTGACGATCCTGACCAGCCTACTCAAAGTATTGACGAGATTATGAGAATTATTGCAGAAGCTAGGATCCCTGCACCAGGGTCAGGACTAGGCCAATACTTTGGAGACAGCTTCGAATTGGATGACATGGATCTGGAAAACGATGGAGACCTTGACGTCGATAGCAGTGGGGAGTTCGTATGTGCTTTGTAATATTATTGTCTTTTATGGGTTTTTTATGCTTTTGCATCACGATACGAGTGTAACGCTGGCTTCTTTTCTGAAACTTCACTTCTGCCAGGCCACCTGCCAAAATTATGGAGGCATAGTAGCAAATTAGCACCACATCTTAAATGGGTGGAGATATGCTCCAGCTTAGATTAGATATACATTGCAACCTGATCATTGCCATGAATTTCTGGATCATGGGCTTATGCAGCTTTCAATACTGCAATATGTTAATGGTCCTGAAGTTCGTACAATGAGAGCTGCTTGCTGTAGACTTACAGATGAAGGTTGGGAAGAATTTAGTTTCTTTTTAATTGGATGGAACTTCTGGTCAGGATGTCCTGATCATAGGAAACGTAGGGAGTTTACTACTGAACTCTATTATTTATCTTCTCCATTCATGACAAAACTCGGTGTTAGTTAGTTTGTGCATTTTTACTTTGCAGGGAATGTGATGCAATGCATCCATGAAGAACAAAGAAAGGGTTCTCATTCTGTAGGCAAAGTCCCTACTAATTGCAGTGCTGTCTAAATCTTCATGCATTTCATCTAATATTTTTCAAAAGATTATTGATCAGCGAGTCTTGTATAAAGATTTCGAGTTGATCTACTAATGTTAATGGCATGGAACTTTGGAATGTGTCTTTACCAATGTTTGTGGCATGGAAATTTGGAATGTGTCTTTACTATTGCCTATCTTCATTTGACACGAAAACTTCGTTTTAGATCCAAAGCATGGTTTCAGTCAGTTCAGCTTTGCTTTAAATCCAAAGCGTTGTTTCAGTTGGTTCCATAATTTGCCTGACATGATGTTATAATATCAGTTGTTTTACATTTTTTGAATTGCTTGGTGGTCATTATAGGTTATAATATTTGCATTCCAGAATACAAGAAGACATTTAGCTCAATTTTATTAATAAATTCATGATCAGAATCATGTTTATTAATTTTTATTAATTATAAATTCTGTTAAGAGTCATGTTTAACTTTTATTAATTATAAATTCTGTTAAGAATCATGTTTTATAACTTTATAATGATTCAATCATGTTTTATAACTTTTTAATAAGAATCATGTTAGTTAATATTTTATTAATGGAGCATACTGTTAAATTCCAAATCACACATAGATACAATGGTAGTTACAAATTGTCCGGGATCTTCCCTAATGTATTTATAACATTAGTTAGTTGTCCTCTATTGTCAACTTTAGACTCTGGTACGTTAAGTGAACTCTATTTATACACTATATTAATAGAGATCTAGATTTCATGGCAGTTTCCTGTGTATAATTTAGTTTAGACACTATATTAGATATGTTTAGACACCCTATTAATATAGAGAGAGAGAGATTTCATCAGTTTCCTGTGTATCATTTAGTTTAGACACTATATTAGATATGTTTAGACACACTATTAATATAGAGAGAGAGAGAGATTTCATCAGAATGGCAGTTTCCGTTATAGATTCAATTAATCAGAACTCCTCCTTATTTTCTTTTATTGGGAAAAAAAGAAATTGAGAATGTCATAAGGTCATTCAATTAATCAGAACTCCTCCTTATTTTCTTTTATTGGGAAAAAAAGAAATTGAGAATGTCATAAGGTCAATCCAAGAATGACGAACAGTAGTTCGAGTTGTACAGAGTCCAGGCAATTTTGGACTTTGCCTTGACTGCCAGGTTGCGTGTTGTAATTGTGAAAGAGAGTCTACATGTCGACATTCTAGGCAGTCATGTCGTCTACCCAGTAGGCTTTTCCCTTCTTTTTCTTTCTCTGGTATTGTGGGTGAAGGGTTTTTTCAATCTTCTTTAGTAGGACTTTTTATCAAAAAAGTCTGTTCTTTCTTTATGAACTAAAATATAAAATATCTGGGTGAAGAGTCTTATTATCTTCTTTATTGTGGTTATTCTGTTTTCAGAGTATGTGTGGTTATTCTGTTTTCTGAGTATGTGGGTCGAGGGTCTCTTTTTAACTATTTGAGTTTTAGCAGGTCCTTTTCTCCACATGCCTTAAAGTTTCTCCACATGCCTTATGGAAGATAAAGTGATTTGTTGGAGCGTTGCATATATCCATTCTCTCATCCACATACCTTTAACCTCTATGCATTATATATCTCATCCACCTACTCCTAACCTCTATGCACCGGGAAACAAGCTTAACTTCTCCAAATTCTTTTCCTTTGTCTTTGTGGCGGAAATGAACAACTAATATTTTTTCTTTCATTCACTTCGGATGACTTTCATCCAATTTTTAATATGACAAATGTCTTCATTCGTGTGTATATATGTATATATCAATTTTTTCACTTGTTTTTGGTGAATAATCCATGGAACCAAATAATCCATGGAACTTTTAACATCTTTCGACATCTTTAAAATTCCATGGAGTTTTTCTTAACATTGAGCGTTTTTTTTTTCCCCAAATTTTGGGAGTTTTTTAAGCACAAAATTAAGTATAGTATGGAAATTTCGTGATTTTTTTTACACGAAGTACATGAAAACGTTTAGGGGTTTTAATTATTTAAGAATATATTCAAATACAATATTATTGTATTTAAGAATTATTTAGGAAGTTTTGGGTCCTTAAAATAATTAAGAATACATTCAAATACAACATTATTTATAAGTAGAGCTTCAGCATAAATCACATATAGAAAGACCTTTGTCGAGTTTTGAACCAATAAGTCAATAAGTGTAGTTCATCGTCAGGACAAGTTGAAGTTAGGAATTATTTAGGAAGCTTTGGGTCCTTAAAATAATTAAGAATACATTCAAATACAACATTATTTATAAGTAGAGCTTCAGCATAAATCACATATAGAAAGACCTTTGTCGAGGCGTTTTGAACCAATAAGTCAATAAGTGTAGTTCATCGTCAGGACAAGTTGAAGAAACAGATCCATCCACCTTAGCATGTTAAATAGTCTGAGCAGAGACTCTCGGCTAAATCAACCCAATAAGTCAATAAGTGTAGTTCATCATCAGGACAAGTTGAAGAAACAAATCCAGCTTAGCATGTTAAATAGTGTTAAATAGTTAAATAGTGTTAA
This sequence comes from Pinus taeda, assembly GCA_000404065.3. Lineage (NCBI taxonomy): Eukaryota > Viridiplantae > Streptophyta > Pinopsida > Pinales > Pinaceae > Pinus > Pinus taeda. The sequence continues at coordinate 29,140 of APFE030047499.1, read as the reverse complement.
ATACTCTGAGCAGAGACTCTCCTACGGCTAAATTGACCAACGGCTAATTTTGACCACTTAGGACCCAAGTCGAATTATTATTTATTAATTTAATATTATTATTATTATTATTATTATTATTCAATAAATCAATAAGTGTAGTTCATCGTCAGGACAAGTTGAAGAAACAGATCCAGCTTAGCATGTTAAATAGTCTGAGCAGAGACTCTCGGCTAAATCAACCCAATAAGTCAATAAGTGTAGTTCATCGTCAGGACAAGTTGAAGAAACAGATCCAGCTTAGCATGTTAAATAGTCTGAGCAGAGACTCTCGGCTAAATCAACCCAATAAGTCAATAAGTGTAGTTCATCGTCAGGACAAGTTGAAGAAACAGATCCAGCTTAGCATGTTAAATAGTGTTAAATAGCTAAATAGTGTTAAATAGTCTGAGCAGAGACTCTCCTACGGCTAAATTGACCCCAACAGCTAATTTTGACCACTTAGGACCTAGGTCGAATTATTATTTATTAATTTAATATTATTATTATTATTATTATTATTATTTATGGAAATAAGTTACATTATGTAAAAATATATAGATAAATAATGAGAAAATGTATTCGTAAACAAGTTTCAAAACTAACAATTTAGGGGTTTCAATTATTTAAGAATACATTCAAATACAACATTATTTAAGAAGCTTTGTGTCCCCAAAATAATTAAGAATGCAATCAAATACAACATTATTCAGGAAGTTTTTGGTCCCCAAGAGTTCTGAAAAGAAGATAAGGAAACTTACTTTTTCTAAAAAGAAGATGACGAAACCTGCTTTTGGTCCCCAAAAGTTTTGAAAAGAAGATGAGGAAACCTATTTGTAAACATGGTTCTCTTATACAACTCGGCTTTCCTTCGAATTATCTGATAAAAAACCGTATTTGTAAACAAGTTTCTCCTATTTGTAAACAAGTTTCTTTTATACTGGTATGCTTTCCTTTAAATTATCTTATGAGGCCAATCTCCAAAAGCATTATTGTCTTATGCAAATCACCCAAGACTTCCTCTATAAAGTGCTTCCTCCTCCTATTCTTAATGTGCGTTTGATGCACGCATTACTGTCTCATGCAAGTCACCCAAGACTTAAAGTGCTTCCTCCTATTCTTAATGTGCATTTGATGCAACCCCATTGTGGGATTTGTGGGATTTCTTAACGTATTCTTAATGTGCATTTGATGCACCCCCATTGTGGGTTTTCATGATTGAAATGGATTAGTGTTAGATGTGAAATGGCAAGTGATTATTGTTAGATGTGCAATGCCAAGTGGGGAGGTTGGTTTTTTTGAGTTAGCGTTTCATAGTATTATGTGATGAGTTTCATAGTATTATGTGATGAGTTTAATGCAAGGGTGATTTTATAGGTGGTAGAGAGTTTATGCTCCCCTCGTGGTATTGTGTGGAAATGGTAGACTCATGGTATTGTGTGGAAATGGTACACCAAGAGGCCACCCTATCATGAACGTAAGTTATAATCTTACTTGGAGTCTAATAGTTGAGTAGTTGATTATGGAGAGTGTTTTATGGTAATTGGAATGATTTGAGACATAATTTCTTAATTTATTGACTTTATTTTTCCAACTTTGTTATTTAGCTTAATTTTTCCCTAAATAAAAGATTGGGGTTAGGCTCTCTTATTGTATTTTTATTGGTAGTTGAATTTTAGTTGAATTTTTTTATGGGTTTCCACTTGATTGGAGCACTTATCTTAGGAGGTTTCCAATATAGAAAATACTTGAGTATCTATACTTAAAGATGGTGGTAAACAGGTTTAAACTCATCTATTGTTTCATCTCTTGTGAATCATCTTTTTATTTCTTTGTGTTATTTTAGAAGTCCTTGACTTCTTTTATGGGTTGTCAATCTCAGGTTCCATAGTTTTTATTTTTGTTTTGAAGTCTCGACTCTATGTAGCCTTGATTTTTTGAGCCTCTCCTTGTTTCCTTTTTTTTTTTGGATTTGGTTGGGTGAGCTCCTTGTGCTTTGTTTGGATTTTGTTCCTCCTTCTTGAGGTTTGCCCACTCCTTTGATCTCAGTCCACCTTGTTTAAAAACTCTCGGTACCCTTCTCTCCTAGGTTCAATGCTTTATTATCTCCCCTTGACAAGCTTCTCTTCCATTCCCTGGGATTTAGTATCATTTTTCTTGTGTCTCCAACTAGCATTTGGATTTTCTCCATAATGACTAGATTGATGTGAGGACCTAATCTAGGTCTTCAAACTAAACCAAATTTATCATATAATTTGATCACAATGAGAAGGAAAATAACATGTTTATATGGCAATGTTTATTTGATAATAACATACAAGTAAAATTTGATTTACAAGAGTGTTAAACATGTAAACTTCATTCACTTACATAAATAAAACAACAAATGGAAGAATGCATGTTCCTAGTTTGGTTGGGATGTTGGGCTACCCAACTGATTTCCTAGCCCAGAGAACAGTTCCCCAACCCTCTGAGCCTAAGTTCAACCAGTTGTATTGTGTCCAAGTTAAAACCAACACTCTTCAATAGATCCAAGTTTGAGCCCTCATTTTCTTTACATTCGCTCCCTTCTCCTTCTTCCAAAATAAAATCCTCGCCAAAAAAATAAAAATAAAAAAACAAGGATCCCTTTCTCCCTTTACGTCTATTCTTCTCATCCACCTCAACCACCCTCCATTAATGTCATGAATACCCCAATCCTTTTAATTTAATGATCTTGATTTTCCTTTCCATATTTTATCCAAAAATAATACTGGGAAGAGACCTTGGCATGGAAATACTAATATTTAATTCATAAATAAATTGGAGAATACAACTTGGAAAACATTGGGAATTGAAATATTGATATTTAATTCATAAATAAAACTTGGAAAACATTGGGAATTGAAATATTGATATTTAATTCATAAATAAATTGGAGAATACAACTTGGAAAACATTGGGAATTGAAATATTGATATTTAATTCATAAATAAATTGGAGAAAACAACTTGGAAAACCTTGAGAATTTAAATATTGATATTTAATACGAAAATAAATTAGAGAGACAACTCGCAAAAAATAATTAAATAATAACAAATAATAAAAAATTCATATCAGTAAAATAAAATTATAGATACACACAAGTATAGATATATACCAATATTACTTAATAATTTTAAGTCAATATTTTAATTAAACACTAATCAAAATTAGCATAATAGGATTTAGGATCAAGTTGGGCATTACATACACCCTCATTTTGAAAATTGCTTCCTGAAGTTAGAGTGAAAATGATACGAGAAGTTTGAAAGCAATTTGACAATAAGGCATAACAAAATAAAGAGAGATATATTAGTCAAATTAAGTAAGTCAAGCAAGAATACCACTTCCTATCGTCTCCAACTAACCTATAGCCTCATATCCTTCCTAACCTACTTCCTCTTCCATCTTATCCATTCCTTGTTCCAATATACTATGGCATCGACTATACTGATCTAACTACTAATAGAACCAATATGGTGAAAGTGTTGACTATATCAACTTAAGCTCCCCAACAAGCAATTGGAAATCATCATCACATGTCTATGGGAGTGTGTCCATCACTGTGCTCCCATGATTCCAAGCTTGGAGGTTACATAGTGGGAAATGCCTCCACCCCTTCTCAAAACTAAGGGTCAATGCCCTAATATGGACCACACTAGATGCTAGTTGGATACTTGTCATCGAATAATTCAATCACGTAATCATGCCACCTATCATTTACACTTTACCCATGTCATAATAGTGCATATTTGATACAAAATGTAATATAACAATGTACATCATACCATTCCTCATTGGATGTCTAAACATTCCCCAATTAGAAATGTAGATTTTGGCTATCATATAGTTCTTTCCAATTTACAGGTTATTTCTCAACCATACATATACATAACAACAAAATATATATAGATAAGTGATCTTAATCATCATCTCATCATGTCTAGTATCCACGTGCCAATTTTGTAATTCATATATGCTTATTGGAAGTAAATATTACATTAGATAAATCATAACTTCGATAAGTCATACATCAAATACTTCTTTTAATCAACAATACCTAATCCATCAAATGTTTATATAAGTAATTTCATTTGTCCAACTAAAATACATCAATATTACATAACGTTCATAAATAAAACAACATGAAACTAAAAGTAGAGTCTTAGCATAGGTAGTTATCTAAGTCAAAATGGGCATCACAGATATTCAATATTTGAGGGGTAGTCATGACGTATAGTCTCTACATCATCTTAGGTAGCAGATCATGGGTTATACTTGTCCCACTAGACCTTAACCTAGTCCACCATGTGACGTATGAGCTCTCAAACCCTACTGTCCAATGTGTGTGATGGTTCGACTATTACGTTTCCCACATCTGAGACTTGCAATTCCCTCCAATCCAGTTTGTGAGATTCATCATAAATATAATTTTGTAGAATAGAGACATGAAAAACATCATTTGTTTTATGCAAATGGGGAGACAGTATAAGACGATAGGAAACTGGTCTAATCTTCTCCTTGATTCTAAAAGGTCCTATAAACCGAGGTGACAAATTTATCCCTTTCCCAAATCGAATGGTGCTTTTGTAACTTGTTGGGTCAGATACGAATACAAACTTGGTCTCCTACTTCATAAATTCAATTAGTCCTATGTACATCAACATAACTCTTATGTCTACCTTGTGCTTCCTTTAACCTTTGTCAAAGTTGTCTTACATGTTCCTCCATTTCTTGAACCAACTCTGGCTCAACTAATACTTAGTCCTCCAACTTTTCCCAACTCAATAGCCTCCTGCATGGTAACTGTTATTATAGGCAAACTCTACCAATGGTAAGTACCTTTCCCACTGAGTCTAATTATCCATTACAAACATTCTGAACATGTATTCCATAACCTAGTTTACTTTTTCATTATCCCCTTCTATTTCTAGATGATATGTCGTGCTCAGGTTCAACTGAGTCCCCAATGTCGACTGAAAAATTGTCCAAAACCTAGATGTAAACCAAGAGCATCTATCGGAAATGATCTTTGCGAGTAACCCATGTGGCCGAATAACTTTGCTTATATAATTTTGTGTCACGTCAATAACACCGTAAGCGTCTCTTACTGGGATGAAGTGGGCACTTTTGGTCAATTTATCAACTATAACCAATATAGAATTGTGCCTCTTTGAAGTGAGTGGAAAACCCACAACGAAATCCATAAAAATTACCTCCCATTTAGACATAGGGATGTCATGTGAATGTAAGAGTCTTGCTGGATGGCAATGATTAACCTTAACTTTTTGACATTCAAGACATTTGGCGACAAACTAGACTATGTCTTGCTTCATGCCTACCTAAAAGAAGAGTTTATTCATGTCTACATACATCTTCTTCACTCAAGGATGTGCACAATAGAGTGCTCCATGTAACTCTTCGAGGATGGTTCTTCTTATACCCCCTTCCTTAGGGATGTACATTCTCCCTTGAAATCTCAATAGTCCATCTGGTTCAAGGACAAAACCCTCAAACTTTGGTTCTAAATACTTCCCACTTTGGAGTGCTAATATAACTGTTAGATACCAACTATCTTCAAAGAGTTTCTCCAACACACGTTCCCTCAAATTGACCCTCAAGGGTACTAGGGAGAAGGTTTGTGGAATCTTGCTTAGTGCATTGGCCACCACATTCTCCTTTCCCTTAATGTATGAGATCCCAAAATCATACTCACTCATGAATTCACTTCATTTCCTCTGTCTAGCATTCTGGGTGAAGAGGTGCTTCAGGCTCTGATGATCAATTCTTAACTCAAAGCTTCTCTTGATAAGGTAGTGTCTCCATAATTTCAAAACTAGCATCACTGCTGCTAACTCTAAGTCATGGGTAGAATATAAATCTTCAAGTTTCTTCAACTTTCTAGATACGTAAGTTATTACTTCGCCTTCTTGCATCAAGACTACTCCCAATCCTTGTTTTGAATTATTTATGTAAACAATGAAGTCCTTTTCCATTTCAAGCACTATAGGGATCAATGCACTAGTTAGTAATCTCTTTAGTTTGATGAATTTAGTGTCACTTTCATATGTCCATTCATACCTGACTCCCTTTCGATGTAATGCGGTGATGGGTTTTGCAATATTTGAAAACCCTTCCATAAATTTGCGACAATAACCTGCTAGCCACATGAAGCTACGCACCTCATGAGAATTTTTCAATACTAGCCAATCCATTATGGCCTTTAACTTTTCTCAGTCAACCAAAATCCCTTCTTCTGAAATGGTGTGCCCAAGATAATGAATTTTCTTCTTAAAGAAGGAACATTTGACAGTTTTCCACACAACTAATTTTCCCTTAAGCAAGTCAATACAAACATTAGGTTATCTTATTTCTCCTTTTCATTCTTTGAATACACGTGAATATCGTCCAAAAAGGCTTGCACAATTTGGTCCAAATGCTTCCTAAAGACACCATTCATGAGAATTGGGAATACTACTGGTACATTGGTCAAACCAAATGGTACAACTACAAACTCATAGTGCCCAAATCGAGTTTGAAATGCAGTTTTTGGGATGTCACCTTCCTTAGTCATAATTGGTGGTATCCAGATCGTAGATCGATCTTTGAAAAAGCCATTACTCCATTTGGTTAAATAGGTCATTTTTTCTAGGTATCGAGTACTTATTCTTTATTGTGGCTTGATTCAAGTCCCTCTAATCTATCCATAGCCTTAAGGAACCATCCTTCTTCTTGATGAAAATCACTAGTGCACACCAAGGTGAAATACTAGGTCTAATAAAATCCCAACTCTAAAAGTTCTTTTAACTACATCTGCAACTCACAAAGTTATGGAGTTGTCATCTATAGGGTGTCTTGGATATTAGTTCTGCACCATTTGTTAGGTCGATTGTGAAATCGATCTCTCTCACAGGTAGTAATCCAGGCAATTCTTTAGGGAAAACATCCTTGAATTCTGACAAAATTGGGTGTTGATTTAGGGAGGGTCCTTTCTAATCTCTTACAACCTTGGCCACATATAATTTACAACCTTTCCAAAGATAGTGTTTTACCTTCATCATGGAGATGAATTGTAGGGACACTCCTTTCTTGATACCACAAATCTCAATTGACCTACCTTCATCATCTAAACAAATCACCTTCTTTTTTAAACAGTCTACCAAAGTTCAATGAGCTTCTACCTAGTCCATTTCAATGATTACATTGTATGTCCCCAATGTTATGATGTATGTCTTCAACTTAGTTGTACACACCCTCAGGTTCACTTGGCATTAGTCAACACTATGTCCTATTGCTTGTTTTATCTCAGAATCCATTGGACTTGTTTAAAGTCATCATGCTCATAGGCTGTCAACCCACATTTTTCTAATGAAACTAGTGAAATGAAACTATCTATAGCACTAGAAACAAACAAAATTTTAACTTTTACATGGTTTATCATACCCAAGGTTTCTACCATGGAAGATTGGTGTTCAACTTGTTGGTTCAACTATTGTACAAATATAATAGTGGTTGCTTGCTCCCCCCATTGGTGCTTTTCCTTCTCTATGGTTGTTACCAGTTTCTAACTTAGAACAGTCACGTTGATAATGACGTCCCCCACATCCCCAACAAGTGATGTGTGGTAAACTATGAACATAGTGTTGTGGAGTCTTTGGAAAGAGCTCCTTCCCCTGAAACCTTTTCCCTTGTTTGTGGCTCCTCGTGTTTGACCATGATTTGCATGAGTCCTTGAAGCTATCGGTGAAGCTGCACTGACATCGATTGAAATCCCCACTATCGGTTCTCTTGTTACAACCTTGTTTCCATATGGCGGTGGCCTCAAACTTCCTCCCTTGGAGAAGGTATGAGGGGCCTTCCCCGTAAAGCTTGGTTGTTGTGGAAAAATGGTTTTGTTTCCACCTTTTAAGTCTAAGTGCTCTTCAACATAGCGAGCATGTTCAACAACTTCTGCAACTGAGGATGGCTTTCACATTTGCACCATTGCCCTAATATTAGGGTTTAATCCATAAATGAAATGGTTCGCTTAGCATTGATAAGTATCCATGTAGAAGACATACTTGAACAATTCCATGAATCTAATCTCATATTTCTCTACCATGTGGTTTCCCTGTACCAATGTATTTAAGGCTCCTACTTGTTGTTCTTCATAATATGTTGGTAGGTATTTTTCCCTGAATCTTTCCTCAAATAACTCCCAGGTAATTGTGCTAGGAGTGAGGTGTAGTTGTCACTCTAAGTTACCCCACCAGCTTAGGGCACTATCTCTGAGTTGGAATATCATTATTTTAGCTTTTGAATTGGAATTATATTCTCTTAGTGTGAAGCACCTTCTCATTCCCTCTAACCAAGCCTCTACTCGTTCATTGGCATGACCTCCAGCAAACTCTAGGAGCTTAATCTTTTAGAACTCCCTCGTAATGTCCTCAGTTGTAGGTCCTCTATCTAAGTCCCTCGATCCATCGAGATTTCCCAACCATGATGGAGGGTGCTCTACTTCCACCACAATTGTTTGGTGCCCTCTTAAAGTCTCATTAATTGCCTCTAAGGAGCGCAAGATGAGAGCCAACTCTGGTGATGGAAATGAGTTATTTGTAGGAGGTCCTTGTGATGATCTTCCTCAACCTTGATTTCCTCGCATCTTCACCATTTTAAATTGTTCGAATATCTGTATGACACAAAAGACTTATTAACGCAACTTAAGACTTGTTGCTCTTTAGTCGACTCACACTCATATATAAAATGATAGGTATAAGTTTTTTTTTACTATGTTCGTAAAAGAGTATTATTGATACTACGTAGACCCAAAAGATCTACTAAATCCTCTTATGTGTGAGCTCTACATAACCTACAAATTTTCTCTTAATACTAGCTAGGTTACTAATGCACCTATGAATCATGTTATGCTTTCTTAACACCAAATTACTCTCTTTAATAACATTAATTATTATTATAAAATATATTGATTATTATTCAATTTATTTAATGAAATGATTTAATATACTCAAATATTTAAATTAAGTATTATTGTAAATAATTTTCTTAAAATAAATACCATTTATTTATATATAGTGGATTTTTATTAAAAATATATATACACACTAAGCAACTATATATATGCCAAAATCTAAAAACAAGATTAATATAATTAAAAAGTCATTGCTAAGAGAGCTCTTCTATTAAAGTAAACAATTCATTGTTTTTAGATCTAAATACAACATGGATTGATTTTTACTAACACTAATACATCACATGATTCTAAGTTAGTTTTCTAAATATACATTTTATATAGCATATTTAACCTACCTTCTCTAACTAAATATTTATTCATATATAAATATGTGAACATATTTCCAATGCTTAATATATATGATTTCCAAATTTATAAAAAATCAAAATTTAATTTACGGTATTCAATATAATTACAATAATATCGATTTATCAAACATTAATACATTTAAACTATAAAAAACTTACTAAACACAACCAAGTAATACTACTTTAAACTAATATATATTTTAAATTAATATATATATATATATATATATATTATTATATATATATAAATTATAATTATAATTTTAATCTCCATATATAAAAGAAACGAACCTAATTACTATGCATCTCATATATATATAATGCTGGAGGACAAAATTCAGTAGATAGTTACCAAATCATTACATAAAACTCAGAAGAATTGCATTAAGCAACAACCAACGTAGGATTGAAACAACCACTGGTCAACTAATTGACTTTATTACGATTTGCAGGGTGAAACAAAGAGAAATTCAAGCTAATAATCAAAGTCGGACAAGCTGGAAATAAATCCTCTAGTAATGCTTGTAAATTCACTTTGTAAGTAAATATTTTTGTTATTTAAGAAACAACACATCAATTGAAATATGTAAATTATTAATACATATTAAATAAAAACTTATTAATCTGTCACGTAGTTAAAATTGTTTGTGTGGCTTTCAAAGTTGTTTATTGTGTATTGTGATATCATAGATATATAATCTACTTGATGCTCACCGTTTCCATTATGGCTGGTTATTATTTTCCATATAAAAGTTATTGTTATTATTTTGAATAATTTTTGTCAAATAAAATTTTGAAGATATATTTATGGAGTTGTTTTTAGTGTGATTTTTGGATTTTTTGGTGCTAGAATTTGGTGGAAAATTTTGAGGTAAATTTTGATTTGTGTTATTTAAACTGGTTTTTTCACTATATATATAGATTCAGCACCGTGAAAAATCTCTATAACACTTTAATTGTACAGGGGTTACCCACTAAAACTGTGATTTAAATAAATTCCTGTCAAATTTTAGAGAAATTTGACCGGAAAAACCCCCAAAAAACTTGCAAAAAGTCTCACTAAAAACAACACTATATTTATTACTAACACTTCAATCGTGCATGGGTTACCCATTAAAATTGTGATTTAAACAAATTTCTGTCAAATTTGAGAAAAATTAAACCAGAAAAACCCAAAAAAAAACTTTTAAAAATCTCACTAAAACAATTATATTTATTACTTAATATTCATTTGTACTAATTTTCCAACATAATAAACACGTTGAGTCTGCCCATTCTATCCATTTTGGTAGCCTCTTTTTTCAAAGGTAATATGGATGGCAAAATTACTTCCATGTTATTTAGCTTATGGAGGCTTGTTTCATGTGTTTGGTGCATGTGAGAATCTAAGGTTTCCTCATTGAGCCGCACCTAATGTTTGTTTCTTTAGAATTAGGGTTCTCTTATATTAATTTATAAACTAATGTAGTCTATAATAAAGGTTTTCATGATGAATCTAGTAGTAGCAGTATCTGTGTATAGAATCTAGAAATGTTCTATATTTTTAAGCTAACTTAAGTTCATAAAGTAGCATAAAAAGTTTTCCTATTATATCAATTTGTTTAACAACTTTCAACTAATTTTTTTTGAGAAATCTTTAAATTTTAAATAGTATTTTGTATGTATTATTATTCAATTGGTTGCAATCTAATATTTCTAATTTAGTTATTTAGTTATTTAAATTTAAATATATTTTGATTTTGAATCTTAATAAATTAGATTTTCATACTAATATTAAATTTAATAAAATAAAATATTTTCAAATTATATATCAAATGGTTGGCAATCTAATATTTCTATGTAATTAGTTATTTAAAATTTAAATATATTTTATTTTGAATTTTAAAATAAATCAGATTTTCATACTAATATTGAATTTAATAAAATAAAAATATTTTCAAAGTCTGTGTTGTATCTATCTATTTTATAATGTAATATCACATTGTGAATTTGTTATATCTATCTATTTTAGAATGCCATCTTAGAATGCAATATCATTTAGTGTAATGGTATACTTTGATATAAATTCAAAAATTTTATAGGAGAGAAGTGAATGGCCATATTCTATAAATAAATAAAAGAAAGAGAGACCATTATGTTACACAATGAAAGATATTCAATGATGGTAATAGAATATACATTGATCTCCCTGGCTTTGAATAATGGTTTGAGGAATATCTTGAATTCCATTTGAGAATTGCACAAAATTTTGTTGAATTTTAAATGTAAGATAGAATTATAGATACATGGAGTTAACAAAGTGTTTCCACTATATTTAGTGTTGTAATGTACACCAATGGAAATTTGACAATTTCCATAACTAATTGTGTGAATGTAGGGCTCTACAAACATGCAAAACCCCAATCAGGCAACTACAGAGGTAGATGAAAACCAAACAAAGACTTTACTAGGATCAAAATGTTTGTTAGGTCTGGGAAGAGGAGACATCACAAAATTTCAAGATTTCGAAAAGGTTCAAAGAGTTCTGGAATATGGAACATATAAAATTATACTTGAATCTATACATATTTTTGAACATTAAAATACATAAATATACACAAAATACAATTTTTCCTCGCTCATTATATAATAATAAAAAACGACTTTTTTTTTCTAGCATTCTTATGAAAGGTTAAGAAGTTGAGTTCACACCTGTTCCACCAATCCAAAAGGCTTGGGGTCCAACCACGGTCCAACCAAACCCGGTAACCATGTCAGAGAGACAAGCCACGCCTAGAGACATTATAAGGAATGCTAAATCCCACGTTATCTCAATATTTTGTCCATAATTAACAAGCCATGCCTAAAGACATTATAAGGAATGCTAAATCCCACATTATCTTAATATTTTGTCCATAATTAATAGTACGAAAATGAAATATTGTCATTTTAGGAATTCTATTAATTTTAATTTTTTATTTAACCCTTCCTTCCCAACATGTTTTTATTCTTCAATATATGTCTTTTCTGGTTCACAAATATATATATATATATAATTTTATTATGATTATATATAATATATAAATATATATTATATATATAATTATATATATATTATATTATATATATATTAACAAGAGGATGGTCTCTCGGATGCGTGTGTCTGAATACGGTCCAGGTACATGGGCAGCTGTTTGGGTGGGTGCATGGATGCTCTCCACCGCCATTTGGACATTCAAGGCACTGCTCATAAATTCACCTGCGCTCCAATTAATTGCTGCTTTAATGCAGCTGGTACCTCCTCGGTCGACGATTTGTTTTCAGTTCATGGAGCCTCCAACTTGCCACATTGCATCTCTTCCTTATGCTTCAACCCCTCCTTTGCAGCGACATCAATTTGCTCTCGAATCTTCCCAGGATTACACTGGGCTCTAGTTCGTTGGGCGACTTTCTGGCTATGTATGCAAGTTTCTCTTGGTCTCTCTAGCAATTTTGCTACCCATCCTTCTGTTTCTCTCCCTTGCACCCCTTTGAGTGCTGTCGCCAAGCTTGTCCCCATCCCTCCCTGCCTCCACAATTTGTCCATCCTCCTAGACCACTCTGTCTCTCCAGCCATGCCGAAACTGCGCCAGAGGATGTGCAGCAGAAGAGGCAGCTCCAGAGGGCAAGCGAGCCGCCGAGTCTCCTATTCCACGACGGACTCCTCAGCTTTTTGCTCGGATTTCAGCATGGATCGTTACCCGATTACTCGAAGTGGTTGGGGAAGAGGCGGAGGCCAGCACAATTTGGAAACGAGCTCTCCCAACCCGTCAACGAATACCACTCGATTTTAATTCCCCTGCAGTCATGGCTCTGTCTCCTTATGGCCACAGTTTCCATTGAGCTCAATCGAGGTCAGGAAGCTGGTCCCCTTGGCGCGACCATGGTAAGATTGGTGGACGACAGACATGGTTTCATCCAGACGAAGCCCGATCCGAGCAAAGCCTCAGGCTCTGGCAATCGCAATGCCTCCCCTACCATGCAAGTACAGGCAGGCTCCTCTGTGGACGACGACAATGGCAAGTATGGTTGCCGCATCATCGAAGAGCCGCCCGATCCATCTCATGAAATCTGAACAGGTTGGTGGTTTTATGGTTTTGTTTGGAATTCCTGCTCAAATCGTCAGTACTTCGGTGAATGAGGATACTCTACCATCCTTCAGTCCCCAATCTCGAATGCAGTCTCAGCTACTTCTGTTGTCCGTCTACCGTTTTGGGCTTCAGGCGATGTCTCTTGGTTCCATCTCTCTGGTTTATTTTTCCTGTTTTTTGGTAGATGAAAACTCCCAGCCTTAATCTCAGTTTTGTCCATCATTTGGGGTTCTTTGTTTTTGCTCTAGTCATGGTCAGGTTCTCTGCCATTTTCTACAACATTACTCAGCTGGATCTTTGTGAATTGATCTGCTATGCTTGTAATCATGCTGCATCTATGGGCTAGCTCTTTCGAGGCCATGACCTCAATGTAAACTATTTTGTATTAATATAGAAGTAGTCATATTCAGAAAAAAAAAAGGATGGTCAAATCTTGATTTTGAAGCTTGATTTTACAGTTAAAGTAAAATTAGCACAATGGAGCTAAATATTGCATATGATTAAGGATAACAAAGTATGGCCTCATTTTATTTTGGAGATAATACCTGATCCATCGAAATTCGAACAATATCGAACAAAAGTATAGCCAAGTATTATCAAAATTAGAACTTCTTACATTCCATTTCTATGAAGTGGTAAATAGAGGTCTACCAGATCATAAATGCAGTGCTAATTCAAAATGAAGATCTTATGCTCAGAGCCTTTATAGTCCTCTACATATCAAGAAATTATCGAACATGGGTATAATGTATTGATTTCTTTGATCATTGTCGGGAAACTCAATTGATACGTGTTATAGGCCATTTTGTCGCATCTGGTCAATAGGCGTACAAACTGTATCAATCAACATTTGTAAACACCTTACCATCATCCATATGCAAAATGCTAAGCATGAATCTCCCAAATCTTTGAGTTTTGTTGGCATTATGATACATGTGTTGTACTTTATGGCAACCCACTTGTAGCAAAACAACTCACTTATATATGGTAACTAGATGAATCTACAAGAGAGATATCACATGTGACAAAATGCATGGAAGTTGTGTTTATAGATGTGACAAAATGCAGGGCAGTTCAAAGGAATCAGTTCAGAAGTAATGTACAATGGAAAATCACATTCTAACAGGTCTATTCAGAGGGAACAAAGTAATGGTACAAAAGAATAGGATGAAGGAACAAAGGACAACAAATCAAAATCAAGAAGTTGAAGAAAAAGGACATTTTCAGGTACGTTAGGTTGTATATGCTAGTTCACCTTGTCCAAGCAGAACATACACGCGAGTTAACAGAACAAAAGGAGCATATACATATACACACACTTTCACAGGAGGAAAATCACATACATGTTGGAAAACCAAGGTTTTGGTCCAAGGTATTTAGTCCAAGGTATTTTGGTCCAAGGTATTGATCCAAGGTATTTGGTCCAAGGTATTTGGTCTAAGGTATTGACCCTAGGTACTTGGTCCAAGGTATTGGTCCTAAGAGGTTTTGGTCCAAGGTATTGAGAAAGGCCTAAAAATATATGAGGAGAAGATCATTAGGCCAAGGTGTGCAAGTATTGAATATCTTATGAAGTGTTAGATCAAATATGTAGGTTATGAGTTTCTAATGCTTTACTTGATCTGAACTAAGGATACACCTATGTGGTTGATGATGGATGATGGATCGGGATCATAAGACCTAAAATGAATTATCATTATGTGGTTTGATCATGGATAGTCTAGATCTGAATACTGACACATGTTTTATTCTGTAAATGTTGTGATCTAGGTATGACTGAAGTCTGGAATAACTGCAAAGTTATTAGTTAATATTTCTAGATCTATACATTGGTTGGATTTGACAAAAGCACGTATACACATTGGTTCGGCTCTTCCAAGTAGCTTATGTAAAAGAAAAGCTTGATGTTCAGGGATGACTGATCTATCAGATCAATACTATTGTTTTGCTGCTGTATTACTACTGTTTGTTAATGATGTCTTCTTAGATCTGAAAGTAGAACTGAATGTATAAGGAAATTAAGTTTGATTGATTGATTGATTGAGAAGGAAGGGTGATCCTTGTTACTATCTGTTTAGAACTCTGTAATATGACAGTAGATCTTTAGAATATCACTGATTGGTACAGTTTGTGGTTTAGAGGCTTTATGATTCAATATCTTTAGAGATATACGCAGGTTGGGCTAAAGGAAGTAGCGTATAAATGCAAGTTGGATTCATTGAAGGAGCATATACATTCTGACACATGCCTTTTTAAGTTACAGTTAATTCTGGTTGTTGATGCAGTGATCTGGGTTCAAATCTGTGTACTAGTTATAGTGATCTGTCTATTCCAGTTGTTTGGTTGAATGTGATTAAGTTTGAATGAATGGTTGATTCAGTTGTGTCAGAGGTTCGGTGATTGTTTGATTCAGTATGTTAGAGGTTTCAGTGATTGTATGATTTAGTATGTTAGAGGTTTCAGTGATTGTTTGATTCAGTATGTTAGAGGTTCAGTGATTGATTGATTCAGTTATGATTATATCAGAGATTGATGACTGGGTTTCAGTTATATCATAGATTGATTGGGTTTCAATGATTGGTTGATGCAGATGTATTTGATGGTTGTATTGCAGTGGTGATTGATTTTGAGCTTCAATGTTACTAATGGGTCTAGTATGAAAATTTGATGAAATGTGGCCTTCATATTGTAGTATTGTGTACCAAGAATATCCAGTGTGAAAAGCTATGAAACATGGTCCTTGGGGGATACTGAGGGTTGGAGTCTTCAGTGAGGAAGTCGAAGCTTCCTGCCAGTAGTGGCTGGTGATTTCATCAGGGGGTTGGAGCTCCCTTCCAGTAGCAGCTGGAGAACGAGTGAAGGTTGTAGCCTTCTGTAGGTCGAAGCCTTCGTACTAGTAAACATATCGGGTAGTACAAGAACTAGGGGGTTGTAGCTCCCTTCCAGAAGAAGCTGGAGAATGAGAGAAGGTTGTAGCCTTCTGTAGGTGGGTGCTTGCATACTGGTATGAGTCTGCACCAGTACAAAATTGTTAACAGATTTTCTTATTATTAAAAGAAGACAGAGACAACAGAAGCAGGTGGTTTTCACCCACATTGGGTTTCCAACTTAAATCTTGGCGTTCATGTGTGTTGCATATGTGTGATGGTTTATTCTGTTATTACTGCACATGGTTATTGTTTAATGTTTAATAAAAAACTGATGCACTGATTAAAGATCAACATGTGATGAATTAATTGAATCATAAGTTCACTGGATATATGCGGGTTGCCTTAATAACAGTTGCATGTACATGTGAGTTCCCTTCATTGAAGTAGCGTATATAAATATGATTATGGAAATGAAAAATTTATTGATTTGTAAATACTGATTCACCCCCCCTCTCAGTATTATTTCCAGCAATTGGTATCAGAGAAGGTCCTTTTGCAGAATCTTGATCACTTGAAGGAGATCCGTGGTAACAATGGGAAAGAAGCTAAAGAAGAAAGCACCTCAAAAGAAGAATACATCTCAAAGGAACTATGACAGTGGGAGAGATGATTGGCCTTATGTGGAAGAAACTCTTCATATTTAGAATCAACTCAGAATGAAGATGAACAAGCAAAAGAACTATTAGGTATGAATTTGTTGTCATCTGGTGATACATTTCTATGTTCATTTGAAGATAATGAAAGTGACAATGAAACAACTGAATTTGCTCTTATGGTTGAAAGAGAAAGATATCAAAGAGAGGCAGAATTTAAAAAGCTCACAGACAAATTAGAGATCAAAAATATCTAATTGATAAAAGGGAATGTGCCTACAAAGAAGAAGTTACCAGGTTAAAAGCCTAGTTGGAGGAAGGAAACAAAATAAAGAAGCAGTACAAAGAAAAGGAAGATCAAAGTTAAAGGCTGCAAGATGAAGTGACATCATTGAGAAATAAAGTGAATGAAAAGGACACAAAAACCAAGGAACTTATAGAAAGAACCAGCTATTGTGAAGGTCTTGAAGCTATGGTCATTTCTCTAAAAGAAGATCTCAAAAATTCAAATAAGCAGAATGAAGAACTACTCCAAGCATTTGAAGAACAAGAAAACAAAGTTCTCAAATTAAGGCAACAAGTGGAAGAAGGAAGAAAAGCTGAAGAAATCATGAAGAAGCAGTATCTTGAAAAGGAAGAGCAATATCAGGTTGAGGTAAATATCCTAAAAGGTAAATTAGAAGAAAAGGATAAAATTTTACGATTTCAAGATAATACTAAGATTTTGGATGATATTCTTAGTAGTAAAAAGTATCCTACCATCAAATATGGTCTTGGTTTTCATGAAAATGTTAAAGGAGAATCTAGCTCACAAACTGAAGCAAAGAAATCTAGTGCAAAATCTGAAATGCTCAACAAGGAGATAAGAGGTCAACCCCAACAACAACCAAGGAAATAAAGTCTTCAAAGAAAATCATTTACTCCTAACTATGGAAGTGATAATCGGTTCTTTCCTTTGATGAATAATGTTGAATGTTTTATATGTCATAATTTTGGACATGTTGCAGCAAGATGCAGAAATAGAATGGTTCAAGCTAATAACCGTTACACAGAAACATCATCATCTTCCAGGTACTTCAAGGGATATTGCTTTTCTTGCAATATGTTTGGTCACAAAGCCATTCACTGTTATAGAGGGAATATGAAACATATAAGATGTTATGCTTGTAAAAAGTTTGGGCATATAGCAAAAGAATGCAGGAGAAAATTTTGGCCAACATACCAAAAGGAGCAAACTTCATCACATTCCAAGGTATGGAAGAAGAAGGAACTATAAATAGAAATATGTTGAATAGCTCAATATACAGACATAACAGACTCAAGAAGAATTGAAAGTATGAAATTTCAGTGCTCCAATTCTCATACGCAATTATAATGAAGACAAGTCACGTATATACGCTAGTTAGAAGTTGTACATTCGCGTCTATGTTGTTTTGATGAAGAAGTAGCGGGAAAAACTCAGGAAAATGGATTTGATATGGTTCAGTCATTATCAATTATCTTTTTTGTTCTGATTGATGATGATTATAGTCTGTTGATGATATGTAGAAGTGATTTTTACCCTCATAAGTTTTTGATGGCTTGATGTATAACTAGTTGATGATGATGCCTTGATGATCCTTACTGATATATGCAATGATAAGATTTGATAGTGAATAGTTGGCACAAGTTCAGGGGGAGATTATGGTATGCTTCTAATAATGCATTGTTGGCATTATGTTTAGAAGTCTTTGGTACTTATGTTGCTGAAGTGTTTAAATGATACATCATGCTATGCTGCAGTCATGAGTTGCATATGATGAAATCTCAGATGATACTTATATTACTTGAGCCACCTAGTTGTTATTCAGATTATATTTATGGATGATTGTGGATAACCTTTTTGATGATACACATAGTACATATGATATGTTGCTTACAAGACAAGTAGAAGTACAAAGCTTGAGTACACAACTTCATTATTTGATGATGAGTCACTCATTTCTTTTATGCTGATATCATCATGCCTTCAAAGATGCATAAAGTTCATATGGTGCAATTTCGATGTAAGATTCCTATAGTTCTTGGCTCTCACATGGATAAGGATTGCTACTGTTGATGGTATCAAGAAAGCTTGACAAATGACTATGAGCTCATGGTTTTCTAGATACATATTGCTATCTCTTTGATGGATACACATTATGTTGGATACATGGATGATTACTTAAGTTGCATATTGATAAATAATGTTGGTTTGCCAAGAGAATGGTGTTATTACAGGTCTCATGAAGACATGGATATTCAGAGACATGACTTACTTAGTCACATAATGATGATGACTTCTTAATTTATGATGATAGGTTTGATAATCACATATGTTGATTATCATGGTTGATGCTTATCAGATGTGGGATGTTCCCTAGTGATGATATATGGTTGATATATTGAAGGTTCTTGTGGAAAGATCATGCCGTTCTTGATGATGATGTTATGATCATAGATGATGACTATGGTGTTTTCACATACATATGATATGATTTTGTGTTACTGCTTGAAGATATGACATATGCTTAGTTGATTCATGGAAGGTTGCGATAAGGCTCTTTATACTAAGGAAACAGAGAAAGTTGATCTTGATGAGATCAAAAGGAAGAGTTGATATCTATATGCAGCATACTTTGTCACAAGTTGACGATATTTACATTGTCATATATTAGGAACTGATGATGGACATATACAGGTTGTTGGACTAGATGTTGCTGACAGATGCTTATGGAGCAGATCATATATGGTGTAGGCTAGTTGCTGATGACTATAATGGTCTTGTTTAGATCTTTGGTCTTTGTTATAAATGTGATGTATATAATTTGATGAAAAGTTCATATAAAGGCCCATAATATGTCTCTGTCTGTCATAATCTTTTAATGACTCCTTTTTAGTCATATGATGTAATTTGTACCCCCACTATGCATGGGAATGATGATTTAATAATTGCTATATTTTAGTCATGTATAAACAATTGGTATATCCCCACTTGGTTGGGTGGATGAGTCAAATTTGGTATATCCATACTTGGTTGGGAGATTGAAGTATGTATAAGTCATTGGTGATAGGAATGTCATAATCACATGGTTGAGCTATAGAGTCATGTTATTCTTTTGGAAAATATTTTTCTGTAGACTATGCATGTGTTGAGGGGGGGCATGGATGACATAATGCACCTCAGCATGTACAAAGGGGGAGTTTAATAAGAGAATTCAACATGTACCTAGGGGGAGCATGCTCAATATTCATATTCAGCTGTTTAGATATGAAAGTCCTCATTTTGGTCAGCTCTTTACCCTTCATATCAAAGGGGGAGAGTATTTTGGTCCACCCTTTTCCCTTGATATCAAAGGGGGAGAGTATTTTGGTGTTGCTTGTTATCTCTAATAGGTTCTACAGCTTGCAGTAATCAACACCAACATGGTTGCCATTAAGTCCAAAGGGGGAGATTGTTGGCATTATGATACATGTGTTGTACTTGATGGCAACCCACTTGTAGTAGAACAACTCTTGTATATGGTAACTAGATGAATCTACAAGAGAGATATCAGATGTGACAGAATGCATGGAAGTTGTATTTACAGATGTGACAAAATGCAGTGCAGTTCAAAGGAATCGGTTCAGAAGTAATGTACAATGGCAAATCACATTATAACAGGTCTATTTAGAGGGAACAAAATAATGGTACAAAAGAATAGGATGAAGGAACAAAGGACTACAGATCAAAATCAAAAAGTTGAAGAAAAAGGACATTTTCAGGTATGTTAAGTTGTATATGCTGGTTCACCTTGTCCAAGCAACGTATACACATGGGTTAACAGAACAAAAGGAGCGTATATGTATACACACACTTTCGCAGGAGGAAAAGCGCGTACATGTTGGAAAACCAAGGTTTTGGTCCGAGGTATTTAGTCCAAGGTATTTTGGTCCAAGGCATTGATCCAAGGTATTTGGTCCGAGGTATTGACCCTAGGTATTGGTCCTAAGAGGTTTTGGTCCAAGGTATTGAGAAAGGCCTAAAACTATATAAGGAGGAGAAGATCATTGGGCCAAGGTGTGCAAGTATTGAATATCTTATGAAGTGTTAGATCAAATATGTAGGTTATGGGTTTTTGATGCTTTACTTGATCTGAACTAAGGATGCACCTATGTGGTTGATGATGGATGATGGATCGGGATCATAAGACCTAAAATGAATTATCATTATGTGGTTTGATCATGGATAGTCTAGATCTGAATACTGACACATGTTTTATTCTGAAAATGTTGTGATCTAGGTAAGACTGAAGTCTAGAATAGCTGCAAAGTTATGAGTTAATATTTGCAGATTTGTACGATGGTTGGCTTTGATAAAAGCATGTATACACATTGGTTCATCTCTTCCAAGTAGCGTATGTAAAAGAAAATCTTGATGTCAGGGATGACTGATCTATCAGATCAATACTGTTGTTTTGCTGCTATATTACTACTATTTGTCAATGATGTCTTCTTAGATTTGAAAGTAGAACTGAATGTATAAGGAAATTGAGTCTGATTGATTTATTTATTGAGAAGGAAGAGTGATCCTTGTTACTATCTATGTATAACTTTGTAATATAACAGTAGATCTTCATAATGTCACTGATTGGTACAATTTGTGGTTCAGAGGTTTTATGAGTCAATATATTTAGAGATATACGCAGGTTGGGCTAAAGGAAGTAGCGTATAAATGCAGGTTGGATTCATTTAAGGAGCGTATACATTCTGACACATGCCTTTTGAAGTTACAGTTAGTTCTGGTTGTTGATGCAGTGATCTGGGTTTAGATCTATGTACTAGTTACTGTGATCTGTTTGTTCCAGTTGTTCGGTTGAATTTGATTAAGTTTGAATGAATGGTTGATTTAGTTTTGTCAGAGGTGTTGTGATTGTTTGATTCAATATGTCAGAGGTTTCAGTAATTGTATGATTTAGTATGTCAAAGGTTTTAGTGATTTTTTGATTCAGTATGCTAGAGGTTTCAGTGATTGATTGATTCAGTTATGATTATATCAGAGATTGATAATTGGGTTTCAATTATATTATATATTGATTGGGTTTCAGTGATTGGTTGATGCAGATGTATTTGATGGTTGTATTGCAGTGGTGATTGATTTTGAGCTTCAATGTTACTAATGGGTCCAATATGAAAATTTGATGAAATGTGGCCTTCATATTGTAGTATTGTGTACTAGGAGTATCTAGTGTGAAAATTTATGAAATGTGGTCCCTAAAGGATACTGAGGGTTGGAGCCTTTAGTGAAGAAGTCGAAGCTTCCTCTTAGTAGTGGCTGGTGATTTGATTAGGGGGTTGGAGCTCCCTTCCAGTAGCAGCTGGAGAATGAGTGAAGGTTGTAGACTTCTATAGGTCGGAGCCTACGTACTAGTAAACATATCAGCTAGTACAAGAACTAAGGGGTTGTGGCTTCCTTCCAGAAGAAGTTGGAGAATGAGAGAAGGTTGTAGCCTTCTGCAGGTGGGTGTTTTCATATTGGTATGAGTCTACACCAGTACAATTTTGTTAACAGATTTTCTTATTATTAAAAGAAGACAGAGACAATAGAAGCAGGTGGTTTTCACCCACATTGGGTTTCCACCATAAATCTTGATGTTCATGTGTGTTGCTTATGTGTGATGATTTATTCTATTATTACTGCACATGGTTACTATTTAATGTTTAATAAAAAACTGATGCACTGATTAAAGATCAACATGTGATGAATTAACTGAATCATAAGTTCACTAGATATACGCTGGTTGCCTTAATAATAGTTGCATGCACACGCAAGTTCCCTTCACTGAAGTAGCATATATAAATATGATTATGGAAATGAAAAAGTTATTGATTTGTAAATACTGATTCACGCCCCCTCTTAGTATTATTTCCAACAAGTTTCTAGGTCTGACTACCTCAAATCAGTGCTTTTAAGGCCCAGTGCACCTTGGCCCTTTAGGGACCTGTGTTCAGCAGCAGGTTCTTAGTTCCACACCAGCGATGATCAGCAAGGGGTTGTCCCTTGTTGGGGGTGTGCTGATTCTAGAAAATTGAAAAAATTAAAAAGAATTCTACAACTTCCTCTTCCAGAAGCTTCCAGGATTTCTTTTAACCATTTACTTTGGATAAGAACTTTAAAACATCTTTGATCCTGCCTTGGAGATTTCACCTCTTATCCCTTGAGCTCATCCTCCCATATCAAGCCTATATTGATAAAAGAATAAGAATTCCTAGACTACCACACTCTCCTATAAATTTACAGCCATCTATAACATCAGAGTTGACTTTTCGAGACTAATCATACCCTCATGTTGCTACCTTGAATCTAAGAGAGTCATCATCTTCATGCATTAGGGTAACATTAAGGTGTGCTTTGTGACAAGGAAGGAGAAGTCAACTTGGGGAGCTATCTACAAGATTGACTTATATTCTTGGTTGTAAAATCTATCCTACTCATATTAATACAAAGAGTATATTGTTCTCCTATATGTGTTATGTTATGTTTACATTCATATATTTCAATGCTTTGATAATCCATTGAATACAGTAATTGAATAATGCTACATAGATGTAATAGATCTTTGGATTGTGTTGATTGTATGTAAGGTTTTAGTTATAGAAATTAGAGCTACAATTGGAGCTTACAAGCCAAGAGGAATGAAGAGTTTGTGATAGATTCAAAGTAAGCCTCTTTCCATTCTCCAATTTCTCTAAGGGGAAATTTATATTATTTGATTTATGTTGTTTTAGACCAGTCCACTAGGTCTAGGGAAGATACTTTTTTCTGCAGTTGTAAATTCCGCATAACAAATTGGGGAACATACTAGGGAACAATTCTTCCCTTAGTGTTTTCCTTGACCTTGGCACCTTTTTCACCTCTTAAATTCATCTTGATTCACTCACCCAGAGATTGAATGATCTTAAGAAAACATATGTTTGAGCTTGGTTGGGTTTCTTGTGTCGTGTTTTGACCGAAAATTCCCTAGTGCATCTCTCTGTTCTGAGATAGAGTGCCCTAGTTCACCCTACATAAATTCCAACCTGCTTTGTAGTGCACCTTATCCTGTGCTAAACCTGCGTTGATTGCAGTGCAACACACCTTCTCCTCTGTTGTGCCTATGTTGATCTTGTAGGATGCAAATTTTTGCATTCCTTGCCCTTGCTCTCTAATATTTTTTGCTCTAACATGTTTTCTTGAGTTTTATAAGTTTGTTAATGTCTCTTAAAATCCATCTTAATGTTTGCATTTTTTATTTATTAGCCTTTGGTAAGAATTTCTTTGATTTTCTATTTTTCTTATCAATTAGTTCTTTGTAAACATTTTTCTTAATTGTTGATTGGATCAGAGAAATTTATATTATAGTCATATTATGTGTGATTTCTTTTATCAATAATCTTGTTCCATCTTAGTTTTCGTTGTATTTGAATATTAAGAGAAAAGAAAAGAAAAACAATTATTTGCATTACATATAGGCTTTAATTTTGATTAGAATAGTGAAGTTGAGGACATTTATTGTGCATCACTTATTTGTTACATTGTTGATTGGTTTATCCTTCCCCTACTTAGATAGGCCTTTCATTGTTAAAAGGAAAACAAATTTATTTTTTTGTCATATTAGTTGCACCATAGGTGTGTTGAGGTGGCATCGAGTGTTGAGCCTTGAAATTGAAACATATTTCAAGATAAATTTAAAAATTTATTGAATCAATAAAAGGAGAATTTGAAACATTAACGCAAACATCTAGAGGTCTAGGCTAGAGACATGTTCTAGCATCTATAAACATAGGATTTATTGTTGTTTACCAGTGTTTCATTTCGGGGGTGATATCCCGTTCCACGTATGTAAGTGTATAGGACCATTCTCCATGTACCTCTAGGTATATTGGATGGTGCTCCATGCATGAAAAGTATATGTGAACTCTCTCATCATATGGTTACAAATTAGGCAACGCTAATATGGATTTCACATCCACGTACCGTCGAGTATATTTTGGAAGTCCACCATATGTTTTTATCCTCACCTTAGGCAACTAAGTCGGCCACCTTATATACTATGATACACCAAACACAATGTTCATGGAGATTTCCTACTCGTACATAAATCTTTGGTTCTCCAAGGTAGTGTATTGTAGTTCACAGTTGCTTGGTAAACCCTTTTTCCTAGCTACTATTGAGATTGCAACAAGATGATGGAGCTTAGTGAAAAGAGTCGCCTTCACTAAGTGGGCCCGCAGGCTATTTTTGGCGCAAGTCTATTTTTAGACTATGTCTATTTTTAGACATATGGATCATGTCTATGGATTGCAGGTTGCTGTTTTTGGATGATTGATCAAGTTGGGAAACATAGATGGACTTCTATTTTTGATGAAAGTGTGAGTGATCACAGTGTGAGTGATCAAGTCTATTTTTAGATTGGCTGTCAAAAATAGAAAAGTCAAATATTATTATCTCACAATAATATTTTGACTATAAACTTAATCTTATTCTCTTGGAGCACTTCAGTTCGAGCTATGGATGTGGCACATGCAATTGCATGAAGGAAATACGTGGTTCTTATGGGTTATTTGAATATTTGCATGCATGACTTCAGTTAGAACTCAAGTGAGTTGAGTTTAGTGGACTGGAGGTGCAGTTGATGGAGTTGTGTTCAGTTTAGCTTTGTTAAACTGGTTGTATTTAGTCTAACTGGCAAATAGACTAGAGATGAGTTGGGTGAATTAGTTATTAATTAATTCACAAGTTATTTACTCATAATACAACTAATGAATACATCAGTTAACTCAGTTGCATGTCAGTGCATGTTCAGTTCAGCAGGGACAGGTGTTAGAGAATCAGATTGCTATCAGTTGTGACTATAGTTGTGCATCAGATCTTGCACAATCAAGGGATTGAGTATGCAAATGAGTTTGCTCACGTATTTGCCCACATTGTAGCTTGTGCTCACGTGATTTAGCCAAGTAAATACATGGTTGCCTTGGAATTATCATCAGTGCTTGAGCAGGTATTGAGCAGCGGATGCAGGCAAGCAGCGAAGGAGATTTGAGCCAGTGATTGATTCAGATCTAAGCTATATTGTGTGTAACAGAGGTGGAGATACTTGTGAGAAGTATTATGCTGTGTAATGTTACATGA